>JAOVVA010000041.1:6078850-6091216 GCA_028565275.1 Leiocassis micropogon
AAAACAGCATCACCCGAGGTTCGAACCAGCGCTCCCCGGATGATAGGGCGAGCGCTTTACCACTGCGCCACTCGGAGGCACATGAGTAGTTACCTTTGAGTCTTTTGGTCCGAATCGTTCGTTCTTTTGTCCCGTGACTCCCATAGACGCTATGCGGTGCAATAGATTCAAAAGTACGAACAACTCAGACTAGAAGACACGAGAGGTGAGCTACTCATTCTGTTTATTATATTATGTCCTTAACTGCATTGTAATATTTTCATTACTGGAACTAGAGCCAAAATGTGTGTATGTAGACATGTTGGGTGTCCGTTTATTGAAAATGTAACATTTCATTTTATCTGTGGTCAAAAGAACGAAATGAACTAAATGACTCATAAAAAGATTCGTTCATTTTGATGAACGAGATTCAAAGAACCGAGTCACTAAAATGATTCAAACTTCCCATCGCGACCTGCAGCTCTCCAATCCAGTAGGTGGTGATATTTTACACACTGGAGTTCAAAGAAGAAGAACACGCAGGGCGGAAGTGTATAGCTAAGGCGGGAAGTTTACATTGCTAGCAAGCTAATAATCAATTTTAGGTGTTTTGATCGGGTTTCCGCGCAGGTCAGTACCATTAACCGGTTGTTAGATGGCTGTGTGAATGTTTAGATATTTTCAAACGGCTAATTAGCTTGTATTAGTGTTTTGCTTCTAACATTTCAGAGTAATCTCTGCTCGGTGCTCCAGCTTCTTCAGCAAGTATCCAGTTGAGGCTGCAGTGTGATGATGGAGGTGGGGAAGGACAGAGTGGTGGCTCTGGTGGACATGGACTGCTTTTACGTGCAGGTCGAGCAGAAGTTTAATCCCCAGCTGAGGAACAAACCCTGCGTCGTGGCTCAGTACAAAACATGGAAAGGAGGAGGGTGAGCAGAAACAAACTGTTTCAGACTAATATAGAATCTGATTCCAGTCAGTGTTCACTGCTACATTTTTCTTCAAATCTCGTCTCTTGATCAGTATTATAGCAGTCAGTTATGAGGCCAGAGCCCATGGTGTGACCAGAAACATGTGGGCGGATGATGCCAAGAAACTGTGTCCAGATCTTCAAGTGGCCAGAGTCCGAGAGTCACACGGCAAAGCTGATCTAACCTGGTAAGCATTTGCTTGCTTCAATTTGTAAAAACATAGTTTTATGTTTTTTTTCTTGGTCTCTTTCTGAGATGCTAAATGTTTGGAATGTGTTTCTTTTTTTTTTCTGTGACCAGTTACAGAGAGGCCAGTGTGGAAGTGATTGAGGTCATGTCCCGATTTGCAGTCATTGAGAGAGCTAGCATCGACGAAGCCTACATGGACCTCACCAGCAGCGTCCAGAAGAGACTGAAGGATCTAGAGGTATCACGGATTGATCCTCAACTTCTGAGGAACACTTACGTCCAAGGCTTCCCCGTTCCTGGCTCAGAGGAAGATGCGCCAGTGGATAAAGGTAATAAAAGTGGCCAAAAACATGACTATGCTTCCTGTAAAGCCTGGACCGAGAGTAAATCATTTATTCGTATGTGCATGTAGAGGAGCGGAGGTCAAACGGTCTGCAGCAGTGGCTCGATACATTGCCTGCCTGTTTTGAACCGGGCTGTTTGGGCTACCCTGAGGTGTGTTTGGCCGTTGGAGCGATCATTGTTGAGGAAATGAGGGCCGCTGTGGAGGAGCACACCGGCTTCCGCTGCTCTGCAGGGATTTCTCATAACAAGGTGCTTTTTTTTATGTGTGATTACTATAGTTTTAGTCTTAAACACCCAATGTATAATCATGTGACCAGCTCTAAACTCAATTTTACCCATGCCATTAAATAGTTTAATATCGCTCGTGCAGGTATTGGCCAAGCTTGCTTGCGGTCTCAACAAACCAAATCGGCAAACTGTGCTTCCTCTCGGATCGGTATCTGAACTCTTCATGACTTTGCCCATCAGTAAAATGTAAGTATATTACCAATTAAGGCATGAGCTTAATTGTATTGTTTATTATTCAATACAGTGAACAATGTTCTTATTGGCCGGGTTTCAGTCGCAATCTAGGAGGGAAACTGGGTGTCTCAATCACAGAGACCCTGGGGGTGGAGAAGATGGGTGAGCTGACTCAGTTTACAAGGGCGCAGCTGGAGGAACACTATGGAGAAAAGACTGGGTAAGGCTCTAAGTGCTCTAAGACTCTAAACGCAGTGGTGTGACACGGATCAGGAGAAGAAGTCTGACTCGCGGGCTGGATGTCATTTATATCACATAACTGTATAAGTTTCTTTGGAGGTGACTAGTGATATGCAGTACAAAAAAAATCCATACACAACAAGTATGCCTGTGTGTGAATAAGGCTGTGTTTTAATATTTAATGATATTATATTACACCCAGTTTAAAGCGCAAGCTATTTGAATAGGAAAGAGTTTGCATGCTCTCTCCATCCTTGCAGGGTTTCCTCCCACAGTCCAAAGACATACAGATTAGGCTAATTGGCGTTCTCAAATTGCCCATAGTGTGTGAATGTGTGTTTGAATGTGGAGGTTCAAGCATGGTTGTAAAAAATGGTAATAAATACAATGGTCACTATGGTCCCTAGTTGGAATACAGAGGTTTACAGATGTTTAAATCTTTATTTAAAGTGGTAAGACGACAAAATTATTCCAGTTAGTGAGATTGTGATATGGCCCTTATAATGTTTTTTTTTTTTTCCCTGTAAACATGTTTGCGACAACACAGGATATATCTATAACAGCTTTATAGATTTTCTGTAAAACAAGTGACTGACACATAAAAATCAGAGGTGTTTTGACTTTGAGCTGATTACAGATCTCACTGATGTGTTCGTTATCAAGGGAAAACTTATAAAAAACACACAAATGTTACACTGAATAAAAGAAAGATGACTTAATATTGTAGAAAAAAAAACACATGTTTTACTTATTAGTTTTTGGATTAGGATTAGTCTTGTCTGTTTTAAACAAAACCTGTGGTGATTTAGGGCTATCTGGCTAAAGTGTTGAATTTTTGTTCAGGCAGTGGCTGTATGACTTATGCAGAGGCATCGAGTTTGAGCCAGTGAAACCCAGGCAGCTTCCTAAATCCATCGGCTGTAGCAAAAACTTTCAAGGGAAGTCAGCTCTGGCTACAAAAACACAGGTTATATTAATGTTTGAGTTATCTACTGGAAGGCTTGTGTGCTGTAGTTTTTGCAGTTTTTTTTTGTTTGGTCTTTAGGTTCAGCACTGGCTGCACCAGCTGGCCCTTGAGCTGGAGGAGAGACTCAATAAGGACAAAGAAATGGTAAGTGTTCAACGCTCGTCATGCTGCTCCCTGTGAGCATGTTGGCTGTTTTTTTCCCCCCTCGTGATGACCTATATAAATTTGTCTTCAGAATGGCCGAGTCGCTAAGCAGCTGACTGTGGCTGTCCGCCAGGCCGGAGATAAAAAGCCCAACAGTTTCTCTCGCTGCTTTGCTCTCACGCGCTATGAAGCCTCAAAGATTTCCTCTGACAGCTTTGCCATCATTAAGAGCCTCAACGCTGCTGGCAGCCATCAGGAAGCCTGGTGAGTCATGTTTAATGTGGTTTTAGACTCTTCCACGCATTAGACCACTTAACAACATGGGACCTCGAGCACTTCTCCAAGAATGCTAGAGTAATCCTGCTGTCATCACAATATTTCGGGACTTGTTATTTATTTATGATGAGTAAAATGAGTTTAAATGGCCTTTGAATGGTCATGGTTTCTTCTCAGGAGCACTACTTTCTAAGCTGACAAATAATGAATGGAGTGGTGAGTGGAGTTAAATGAACACAAAAATGCCGTTACAACTAAGATATTTCATGCAGCAATATGCCAGACTTCTATAAGATATTTATTTCAAAGCATGCCTTTTGCTTAGTCATTTCGTGTAGTAATCTCTGCCATTGAGATTTGTATGTTTTGGGTCATTTATATGTCAGAGATTTTCATTTGCACGTTATCTCGAGAGCAAGTGCCTGATGTCGATAAGATTCAAATGGAATTATTATCGTAATCAGCTTATGAACTGATTTAGATTTTGACAGGATCAAGGTTGCAACAAGGTCAAGATACCCGAATATTCGCGTCAAGCTGGGACATTTGATTGCGCAAAATAACAAAAATAGGAGAGTAAAAACTACCTTTATTTCTGTATAAAATCAAATCTATACACTAATGCACATTTTCCAGGGCTTAGATAAAATCAAAGTAGAAAGTTCATGACCTGTTTCACATCTGAAACTCTGGGCTCCCAGGAACTCCTTTAATGGCCCAAATGGCTTGAAGTTGAGGTAATAACTCAACAGTAACTCCTAGCTGAGTTCCTGTAATGTGCAAGTGGTGTTGCTGAATGTTTGTGTGTACAGTTCGCATGGACAGATGTCTCTTCAAGTTGGCGACAAGTTATCCGTCAGTTTTGTAAGGATCAGGCGTTCTACTCGCTGAATGTTCACGAAATGACTGCAGTGGGAACCGAGCCAAATCATGCTCAGTCATTCACAGATTTACTTTCAAATGTTTTTTACCGCGGCTAAGGGACTCATCATCAGACTGTGCTTGAAGTCTCCGGTAATTCTCAATCAGTTTCATGCTTTAATTCATTAGAAATTTAAGTCCCCGATTGACTTGAACGACCCTCGTAGTTTTTTCAATGTCTCCCTTCATATTCAAGATGTATTCTTAGTTTAGACTAGAGCTGTTGATGGCCGTGTACCCCATGTTCATTTGTAAGTTGTCTTTTGCTTTTCTGTTGCTTTGTTTTTCTGGATTTTAACAAGAAGCACTTGTGTGTACACTTTGTGTGTACTGAATGCAGTGCCCAGAATAGAGCTTGTGTGTAATCTGTCAGAATACAGCCCTAGGAATGAACATTATCATCATTACTGGTGTTCCTTATCTTCTAGGTCTCCTCCCCTCACCTGCCTCCATTTATCCGCCAGTAAGTTCAGTGAGAATTCATCAGGAGAAATCACTAGTTTCCTCAGCAGTGGCGTAGCACCAACCCAGTCACATCTAAAACCAAAAGAAGCTGCTTCAAAAACAGAAACAAGCCCCAAGAAACCGGTCGGTATTCAGGCCCTCTTCCAAAAAGCTGCTGAAAAGAAAAAAAGAGAAGCAGACGAAAGCGTAGTAGACAAGGATGTCTTCGCCTTGTCTTCCTCTGGGAACCTTCAACACGGTACACCTCAGAAAGCACCAGCACGTTCAAATGTGCCACTTTCCTCTTTTTTTCAAAGAAAGACATTGGAAAAAACCTTTCCTGGTGAGAAACCTGTGAAGGAAAGTACCGAGGACAAATCTCAGACCAAACACTCTCTACAGGGTTCTCCATGCACTTTATCTGGTGTCGAGGAGCACACGTGCGCAGACATCCTCACGCAGACTGTCGACTTTACAGACAGCAAAGAGGACTTTCACACTTGCGAACGCTGCGGACAGGAAGTGTTGATGTGGGAAGTGCCAGAACATGCTGACTACCACTATGCTCTTGACCTGCAGAAGTCCCTATCATCATCATCATCATCATCATCAGCACTTTTTGCCCCAGTCATGGCTGAAACGATGTCGTCATCATCGCGTGGAAAGAGCAGAGCCAAATCTCAGGCAGGACCTCAGGCAAAGAGAGCACGACCCATAGACAACACCACCACTCTGCATTCTTTCTTCAAGAAAGCTTAATATTTTTTTAAATAACATTTGTTCTACTATTTTACATTATTGTTTAATGATCGTGGTATTTCCTTTTACAAGGTCATTATGTTGAAAAAAGAAAAACATGCATAAAAAATCTACACATACCAAATCATGTTTTTGTCCAATTTTCAAATATAAACATAGTACAAAAATATGTAGAAAACCTAATAATATGAATAAGTCTACTTTTGTTGTTACTTAAATTTTTTAATAAATATTGTTTTATCATGTTTCTTTTTTGTGTGTCGTTTATAGAATAGATGAGTAGTGTGATGCTCAGGATACCCACAAGAGGGCAGCACAGTACCTGAGGCTACTTGACACCAATTTTAAAAAAAAACTGATTACCATAAAGTATTTTCTATTTTTTCTGCAATCAAGCGTTTGCACTAATTTGAGTCTTTCACATTGCTAGGGAGAAATTTCGGCCCCCCATTGCAAAATTGTTTTAATTCAGCCATGTTGAAGTGTTTAACCTGTTTAAGGTAATGCCACGGCATCTCTATCAGATTTAAGTACGGACTTTAATTAGGCCACTCAAAAATTTTATTTGTAGTTGAGTAATTCAGGGTTGGACTTGCTGGTGTGTTTGCTGTGCTCACTGATGGACCGACATTCTCCTTCAGGATTTTTTGGTAGACAAATTCATCCAGGTCCTGAAGCAGGCAAAGCTGCCCCAGACCATCACACTACCACCACCGTGTTGACTGTTACTATGATGTTCTTTTTATGAAATGCCCTGTTAGTTTTACACCAGAGGTAACAGGATGCACACCTTCCAAAAAGTTTAACTTTTGTCTCAATATTTTCCCAAAAGTGTAACTTTTTCACATGGGGCCAGACAGGTTTGGACAGCTTTCTTTCCCTTTAATAAATGATATCATTTAAAACTGCATTTTATATTACAGTGTTTTATTAAAATTAGTGTGATGATCTGAATCATTTAAGTGAGATATATGCAAAAACAAAAATTGAGAAAGAGGGCAAATACTTTTTTACGGCACTGTATTTATGTGTGTTAATGATGTAACCCAATACAAGTACAGTAGTCAGAATGAACAGATATAAATTGGAGATGTTGATGTTTTTCTTTTTGGATGCTTCCAGAAAGGTTGCCGTGGTTACATTCGGCTACTAGAGTTTTGTTATTTATTTATACTGTATATATATTTTTGTGTGTGGATTCAATTTTCTCCAAACTTTAAAAACAACTACATTAGGTGATGGTAAATCCCCAGCATAGATAAACAATGGTTAGCAATTGTACCACTACATATTTGTCTTCTTTTATGAGTTGCGTAAGCACAGCCATATTTGTTTTGCGTTTGCATGACAAATCACAGCACACTGTATGTCGTCACTGTTGGCGTTTATGATGGTGAACTGTGGTTGCAGCGTCTTACATCAGCTTTCAGTCTCAGTGAGCAAGCATGACAGCTTATTTCATCATGCACACCTTTTAAACACCATCTGGCTTAAAGTTTGTACAAAGTTTCTGAATTTCCCATTGCAGACTTATTCCCACTTTGCTGTCGTTGCCTCCATTCATCTGGGAAAGGCCGCTATATTTTGGAGCATGGGTGTCAGGACTTGTGTCCAAGGTCAGAAGTGAGGAAACCTGGGGTGCAGTCAGCGTTCTCGTTTATCCCAAAGTGGGGTTGAGGTCAGGGTTCTGTGCCAACAAAGAGCCAGGACTTTATGGACCTCACTTTGTGTACATGGGATTTATCGTCATGTCTTAGTTCTAGCAAAAGGAAATTGCTTCATCACGCAATAATATGCTGTTCAATTTGTGTGCTTCCAACTTTGTGGCAACAAAGTACTAGAGGGGAAAAATCCATCCTTTATACTATACAACAATTAAAGAACAAAACACTTGTGAGATCAGTCATGATGAACATTTTATTATATACACATCATAAATATACAAACATTTTTTTACATCAAGTCACTAAAAAGTAAAGCTTAAAGTCTAAAATTGTTTAAAAAATAAGATGGAAAAACCATAAGACAATTTTTTCCAGCATCTGTTTTGCACGGCAAGCCCATCCAGGGTGTCCATAATAGACGGCTGGATTAAACACAAGATAAATATATTCTCGTTCCATTTTCCATCTATTCTTCTTAGTTTTAAAATTGCACAAGGAACAGTGAACAACATCATCATAAAGGCGTTAACACATGCCTTGATGTGGAACAGAAGAAAACTCGACATGCGTAAACTGGTTGTCGTAGGCAAGACACACTGTCAGGGTTTGGAAACTAATGTATCACCCACCCCTCTATGTTCTAAATAGTAAAGGTTTAGCACCAAGTTCTAAAAGCTACAAAATTGTGTGGGGTCCAACATCAAGCTTTGAGGAGGAGCTTGTTGAACACAAGGCACTTTGATAAAGCACCTTGATTTAATATTGTGAAATCAGTAACCTAAAAATACAATAGATCAAGAAAAAAATGCCTGAGGCCTGCAGTACAAACAATTTGCATAGTCTGTAAAAAAGCAGCCAGATGCTTAGATGGAGATGCTTTTTCATCCGCACGCCTACGTCTCTTGGTCTAGGGTTGAGGTGAAGCTTCCTGAGCAACTAAAGCACTTGTGGGTTAAGCAAAAACTATCAACATAATCAGTGTTACTACAAACAAGATGACTCTGATATTGACATACGAAGTGGTCTGGCAACAGTAAAGCACGGAAACAACATGATGTTAAAGCAGTGCGAGACACCGTCAAGGTGCCACATTGAGCTGAAACATTCAACGCTGTAAAGCCTGAGCCTGCCACTACATTAAAGTGCCTCGTTTCATATCCGTCATCCTTTTACATGACAAGAGAGACTGTTAGCAGGTTGAGATTAGAAAGCTTTAAGCTAACAGTGCTGGCATTTAGGTTGAAAAATTTGGTATTAAAACTCAGTCACCATTGTAGCTGCCATTTTAATCCTTAACGCCTTACACTCCAGTATGCTTGTCAATACACTGGCTCCAAATGAACTCTCATTCAAGATCTGAAAGTCTGCTGCCTTAAATTATTAATATAAATCGCTTTACTAGGCATCTACCAAGCTGCAAAGTTTAGATCCAACAACACCTTGTTCTTCTGGTGTGAAATTAAGCCTGGGACTAGATTCTGAAAAGATCTTGAAGCACCGTTATACTTTTCACACTTTTTGTGAACTGCTTGTGCAATAAGCTCATTGGAAGTCTTGAAAAGAGAAAAGTCAAACAAACCATACTGATAAGGTAATAATCTGTACCTGGCAGCTTTAGGGTTCATTTACCTTTTAGCCAGTCAGTTGATTTGACTTTACCTTCTACTAAAAAAATCCAAATGGCTACATGTTCACTCCTAGTAACAAGAACAGCGACTAGAGTTCTACTTCAAATCCAACCATGATATGGTGACCAGTGCATTCACACTTAACAGGAACAGCGCACTGCCTGTTTTCCTATTGCCATAATTAAAACAGTCTATAAACTAGACTAAAATCTTTAAGGAAAATGGTTCTTTAAAAAAGGCTTGAGGTCGGTGTAGGAAAGGCTTTGGTAAAAGAAAAGGGTAATGTGTAAATGATATTGTGGTTGGGGGTACCAAAAAAAAAAAAAAAAAAAACTCAGAGGATGCTTAGAAGACTGGTGTATTCTGGTAGGCTGTGCTTGTATCCTCTGAGTTTGGAGAGAGAGAGAGCGAGAGAGAGACGGGCATGATTAAGAATGAGACTATGCTTGGTGTTGGTATTGGGACAAGGGCTGTAGTTTGGTGACTTGTCCAATGCCTTTGGTAACTCCATGTCTGAAGAGCAGCTTGGCGCCTACTTTGAGGTACTCCGGATGCTTGAGAAACTTGAATCGTGCCACTGCTTTCTCTCCTGTGCGTAGCTCCTCCTGACAGAGAAAGAACAACAGATGGATAGATTTCTTTGTTACATATTTTATTTTAGTATTCATAGTACAGGGTCATGGGAGGCCTAGAGCCTATCCCAGGGTACTCAGGACATGAGGTGGGGTACACCCTGAACGGGATGCCAACTCAGAACAGTGCGCAGGCATGCACATGCTCACACACTGCAAGCAATTTGGAAATGTCTGCTTGTCTTTGGACAGTGGGAGGAAACCCACACTTTGCGTGAATCCAAAACTTTAATCTAAAACTTTGCGTGAATCCAAAACTTATGCAGCCATGAAACAACAATGTGAGCAGAGGATGTATTTATCTCAGTAGGATAGCAAGAACAATCAGACAATCTCACCTTCCCTTGCAGAGCCTCCACTGTGGCCGTCTGTCTCACATTGCCCACGTGCACCGTCACCTGGAAGCCCTTGTGGAAAGTCTTAGCATGGAAGAGCAGGACAATCTCAGCTTCAAACATCCAACAGATAGTGGGATTCATCTCTGGACTCACCATCACCATTCCCTAGAACGGGAAATAAAAATAAGACGTCCATGAAAGCACAAAAAAGCCAGTAAAAAAAATTAAAATCATACCCTTCAATCAGACATTACAAACCTTTCGTAATAACGAGCGGTCGAACTCGCCCAGCGCTAGTGTAGCTGCCTGTCCTGCTCGGAGCACCCTGCACGCGGATCGGTTTCTCTGGATGCTGCACACGGTAAGATTGCTGAACTGGCCGTTGTCCATCGGACCTACTGCTAACTGCTCCCCTTCTCGGCAGATACCGCTGCACCACAGAAAGGACACGATTCAATGCACTTATTAAAGCACTTATTTCAAAACTAAAACTCGAAATGTAGTGTCTTATTACCTGTAAAGAGTTCCACCCACTACAGTCCCAACATCTGGCACTGTGTAAATCTCATCAACCTGCAACACACAAAAAAAGTGTCTACATTTTGAGTAAAATATTCCCTCTATTTGCTGTATTTGCTTTGTAAATTCTCAGCTGTAATATACAGTATAGTCCATCATATGAACCTGGAACTCGGTGAGCTGCTGCATGAGTTCCTCCTGCTCTTTGCTGTTGCTCAGGGGAGGCAGGATGTTAAAGAACACCTTGAGCAGCTCCAGGTTCTCTCCGGTTACGCTGGATAGTGTGAAGATAGGCGTGATGCTAAAGAGATCAACAGTGTAAAGATGAAATTAATGAGATCCAGGGCAATCGAAGGCTTTTTCCTTATACCATAATACTGAATCTATTCTAACAAAGTAAGTACAGTAGTTTTTTGTTAAGGTTCCTGGTACCTGGGGGACTGTGTGAACTGCTGGGCAGCAGTGACAGCGTCATCCTCGGTGCTCACCACCAGTGGAACTTTGTTGCAGCCGGGCTGCTTGAGGACGCGCTCCAGCTGCCGTACAGTTCTCTCCACCGTGGCTTTAGTGCACAGATCCACCTTACTGACCACGATGAAGATCGGCACCTTTAAAGCAAGGGCCAGGCCAAGGTGTTCTCGCGTGGTACCCACTGAAATTCAAATCAACACATTTGTCATGGACATGACATTTATACATCAATAAACATTATGTTTTACTTTTACACTTCATCGGAAAAAAACCCCAAATAACTTAGAATACTTTATGCTTTTAAGAGTAACATATTTTAGGTGCTTTTCTGCAGTCTCTGGCGGAAACAAAAGATGTGACCCTAATATACAAATGCAAACACTTCAGATTTTAACCCATAATCGATAATGAATAAAAGCTACGCTGATCCAGGAACAATAGTACAGGTATTGTATATCTGCGTTTCATTTCACGAGACCGGTTATTACGCATGAGCTATTCATATAGACTCGAGACTCAGCAGCAGCTGTGAGAGCAGAAAGGCTTCAAAAATACACTTGCTTTAGAAAAGAACACACCTGAATACACCTAGTCAAACAAAACAGTATCGAGAAAAACTATACCGCAAAGCATATCTGTCTAAACCTAATGTGAGTATATAAAGAAGAGCAGAATAAACTGACATCTTTGTTAATGCCTTTTTACTTAAAGTTACTGCTACACCATTTTCATCTTTTGATATGAATTTTTGAAGGTTGTGAAGATGCTGCAGTCTGAACACAATGACCTAAGGAAATTAGCTACTAGTTTTTATTGAGCAGAACCATCCACGGTTCTTCTGAGGGATTTGAGTGTTGCGAAACCCAGCAGCTTCCTTTTTTCATTTTTGGTTATATAATGTGCTGCTTTCTTTTCTGTAATATTTAATTTATTTAATATATTAAATAATATTTAATATAATATTTAATTTTAATTAATTTATTTATTTTTTCCTAAAATAAAATGTTTGGAGGAATGTTTGAACCAAAAACCCATGGTGCCTAAGACTTTTTCACAGTACTGTGTAATATTAATATGATTAGTCGCATTGTAAACATGTGATCGAGCAGATAAATGTGTTCTAATCATAAATGTTTGAACATGATTGAGACTAGAGGTGTGCATCGAATCTTGAGATTTTTTCTTTCATGTAAGTGAAAGTGAGAAAATGAACATGGGACAAAGGAAGTTAACAGGAACGTGTGCCCCTGCAAGAAGTATTTACAGTAAGAGACAAGGTCCATGGAAAGAAGGTTGTTGGAGTGATCAACAAAGACACGTGAGTTATTGACAATTTACCAATCAGATTATATAGTAGAAATGTATAGTATACACATTGTCCCTAATAGTATATATTACTAATAGTGTGTGTATATAT
>JAOVVA010000041.1:6091379-6110031 GCA_028565275.1 Leiocassis micropogon
ACTGGTACTTTTGATTTTGAGCCTCCCTTCATTCAGGGACACATTGTGAAACATTTTTAGTTTATGTCTTATGGTGTAGACTCTTTTAGTGTTCATACAAATATTTACACATTAAGTTTACTGAAAGTAAAAACAGTTGAAAGTCACAGTAGAAATATATATATATATTATCCCTAATATATAGTTTGCAGTTGTGAGAGGGTAAATAAACATTATTTAAAACAGTAAGGGAGTTAAATTGTTGCTAAGAAAGGACAAACATAGACTAGTCCATGGCCCCCTGTCCAAGACAATGTAAAAGCAGAATTAATCTGAATACAGACATTTGGAACACCACTATGTTTATATTTAAAAAGCCCACCTCCACTTGACCTGACTGGATCCCTGCACTGGCAGCTTGAAAATAAACATAGCAGGTCATCTCCAACAGACAGGTCATGAGATAAGTGTGGCTTGTAAAAGCAAGCATTCATGAAATGTCAGAGGGCTACAGTAATGGTTCCCGGGCTTTGTGAGTCGGAAAAAACATCGTCTTACTGCAGACAGGGCAGAGTCTCAGACACCACAAAGCTCATTACATTATGTATAGCTTGACTTTTCAAGTCTAGGACTGCGAGTACTCTAAGTAAGATTCTTTGTTGCGGATCCTCTTTCTGACCCACCTTCTTAACATCGTTATATTGATGCAAGTAAACTGTTAAGAATTTTCACAAATGTTGTCACTGAATTTGCAGACATACTTTATTTGTGCCGAGCTAAAATCCTGATGAGGGTTCCTTAACTAGTGTGAAGGGTCAGCATTAGACTAAGAAGGTTTAAATTACAGAGTGCTATCCATTTCTTTATTTCAGACTGCTCCATCTTCCTAGATCCTGCCTAGTGCTCTCACCAGGGTAGCTTGGGATATATTAGGAGAAATATTTATGTACCAGGGGAACAGAGGTCAACATTCCTTATTACATAAGAATATTACATAAGCTACATAGGTTATTTGAGAAGCTGCCTGAAGGCTGGCGCAGTGTGATAAGGCTGCAGTGGAAGTATATATTGCGAGGCTGTGTGGTGTTACTTTGCCCTCTGGTCAAACATTCATTAGTATGTGCTCTGCTAACCAAGTCACCTTAACCCACATTTATCTGTCTAAACTACTCTCTTTTAAACACACTTACCGATGCCAGTGTTTGCGCTGACGACTAGCATGGCAAAGTCAGGGCAATAACTGGTAAGGCCAAAGATGGTAGTCTTCAGGTATTTATGATGGCCAGCCAAGTCTATGAAGGTTATCATTTTTGAGGCGCTCTCACAAATTTCCTCTGCCGTCCGTGACT
This sequence comes from Leiocassis micropogon, assembly GCA_028565275.1. Taxonomy (NCBI): domain Eukaryota; kingdom Metazoa; phylum Chordata; class Actinopteri; order Siluriformes; family Bagridae; genus Leiocassis; species Leiocassis micropogon. The sequence goes on from JAOVVA010000041.1 coordinate 6,092,708, forward strand.
CACTATAATTCACCACCTAAGGAATGGACAATCATTATATGTGATTACTGACACTTAGGAGGCAATATAACAACATGGCCTAAACAACTTAGTCTGCTTAAATCCACAAAGAAGAGAGCATCTCTGGATTTGAAATAAAATAGCCATCCTTAGCCTCAAATGTAAACCCCGACTCCTCACCTCTCCTTTGCTGTTAAAGCCCAGGATCTCAAAGCTGATACTGGAGGTCCTGCCTGTCTGAATCTCATGGAGATGCCTGAAGAGATTTAACCGTGCTCTACCCCTGCCATTGTCCAGTTCCCCTTGAGTTAGCACGCCAAGGAGTGTCGACTTCCCCGAGTCCACGTTACCCAGCACAGCTACCCGTAGGTCCAAGAACTATAAACACAACCGAATTCATGTTTGTTTTAAGAAAAAGATTTCCTTATTGTATCATCACACTTCTTCCTCACAGTCTCGTTATATTATACATCATCACCTGCTGGTCATCCGGCACTTTCCTCACGAGGACTTCTGCAATTTTTCGTGGCTCCTCCGAGTCATAATCCACCTCCCTCTCTCTGAGAACTGTAATGTCAGCACCCACCCTGAGAGACCACCACAAAGACGCGGACAATTATGTTAACTTAGTGGTGCATTGTGGGCTAATGGTAGTGCTTTGTAGCACTGCATGGGCACAAACCTATTAAAGGTACTTTCCAGTACTCTACACTGCCCAATCGGTATCTATCAGTACTGTGTGCGGTCTAAAAACAGCCTTTACATACACATTTTCAAGCTTACCTTTTCCTAACTGTGCAACAGTTTTAAATTTGAAACAGCAGAGCATGGGACAACGAGTAAACAGTGATCAAGACGTACTTCTCAGCCATCATGTGAAGGGTCCGGAGCGAGGCTCTCATATCCGCTTCGGATAGTCCGACTAACAAGCCGTTGTCTTCCACTCCAATTTGATACACTGCCTCTCCCCTGCCTTCCTGCAGCCTCCATTTCATCTGTGTGGCCAGGTGTTCGAAGCGATACTGCGTGGGGTTCACCAGCTTCAACTGAGCCATAAAGCCATAAAAGCTGGACATTAGGAAACTCTCAAACATGCAACATTTATTATACTAGTGCACATTTGGTTGTTATGATTCCAGAGTCGGTGTACAGCTATGTGAGTTGAGGTAATAAACTGTGACGTTTATATTATAAATCTACATGGTCATCTTGCAAGGTTTGAAAAACAATAAACTGTTACAACTTTATATCAACTGGATTGTCTGATTAAATAAAGAGGTCAGTTAAATTTACCACCATAAAAACCTAATCATAAAGTTTTTATGTTCTTATAAAGATCAGAAATATTTTTCCAGCTCCATAAATCTGTTTCCTAAAAGAATTGCCAAAATCCCCCTCAGCTATTCAAAAATCGCTTTACATTTCTAATAACTGATTTCACGCCCCCAAAATGACTAATGAGGAATTATGAAAGAAGAAGTAAATCACCATTTAAGCTTACCTTGTACTCTATATTTCCCTCTTCAGCCTGAAACAAAAGAAAAGACCAGAGTCTTTAATGAATACGAGTGAAACAATGCCCGGTAGAGTACAGTTTCCCAGGTCACAAAGCACAGACCTGCCTACGACCAGCATTCTGAAAAGTCTATTGGACAGGACACAAAGGATTTCACATCTAAAGAGAAACACCCGAGTGGTCACATTACCCTGAGCTCTAAGAAACTAAATGACATAAAATTTAATAATTGCCTAGTAATCAGTTCAAAACGTTTTATCAGTACACCAGAGTTATGATCAGACTGCCTGCTCCATTTCTGAAACTCCTTGGAAATGGCTTTGAGCGAGATCGAGACTGTATGGGAGATGTAGCATTAACTCCTAGCCATCAATTTTCAAAAATCTGGCGCTCCACTCGCTGATTGTTCACAGGACCGATGGCAGTGGGTTTTGAGCCACCTCAGCCGGGATCATCATACATGGACTTATGGCCTTCTTTAATACAATTTAAATGTTTTACTGAGTCTCATCTGCGCACTGTGCTCCTGGAAATGTCAACTGGTCTTACACCTTCATCACAAGTCCTGGTTTGACTTGAACGCCCCTTGTATTTATATCTAGTTCAAAAAATTAAGCAGGAAATAAAGATATACAATAAGTGACCCTAAATCAGTTAGCGCTAGTTGGTATCAGTGATTCACAGCTCCATGATTCATTCCTGAATTTGACACACTGTATGTTCTCCCCATGTCTGTGTGGTGTTCTTCCGTGTCCTCCTCCGACTGTCTCAAAACATGCCAGTAGAAGCAACGGCTTCTGTACATAGCCTCATGGTTGTGGATGGTATTTCATTCCCGTTTTCCCGCCTCACACCACAGTGTTCCCAGGATTAGCTCTGGATTCACAGCAACCTTCACCAGGATGACACGCTTGCTGAAGACGAATGAATGAGCTTCACGGCTGCGTTTTTAAATAGCTGGAGGTTAGTCGTATCGGTTTACCTTGGAGGTGATCTCTAGCTTCTCTAATAATTTTTTTCAAAAAACGTTGTTACATAAAGTTAGCAAAGGGTTTATTTCTTCTAGGGGTTTACATGCATGTAGACACATTTTTGCCTTGCAGTTGCTTTTTCTTTTTCCTTCTCTGAGCACACTTATCCCTGACATGGGATATTTACACTGATCAGCAATATCATTATGACCACCCACATAATATTTAAACACAATATTAGGCTAATTTGCATTCCCAAATTGCCTGTAGTTTGTGACTATGCATTTGAATGTTGTGCAAAGGTCCTACCATGGTTGTTCAAAATGAGAATAAATACAATGTTCACAATTGGCCTACATGGTCCCTAGTTTGACTACAGAGGTTCATAGATGGATGTAAGCTTAAGCTTAAGAAATGTTGTGCTCTAAATAAGAATGTCTGCCAAATGCCTAAATGTAATGTAGTGTGAGTTACAGTAGGTCTTCTATTGGATCGGATCACACAGGCCAGGCTTCTCTCCACATGTGCATTAGTGAGCCTTGGCCACCAATTACCTTGTTGCCAGTTCACTGTTTTTTGCTTACTTGGATCACTTTTGGTATGTCCTGCCCACATCATCCTGGGAACATCTCACAGGACCTGCTGTTTTGGAGTTTCTTTGACCCGGTATTCTAGTCATCATAATTTGGCCCTTCTTACAGTAGCTACATTTTCAATATTTCATTACAGTGAAACTCCAAAACTGCAGCTCTTGTGGTATATTCCTGGTCTGCAGTGATCAGGACCTACCAAAAGTAATCCAAGAAAGGAAAACTGATGAACTGTTGAAGGTGGGGACCTCCTCAATATTAAGCAGGTGGACGTAATGTTATGGCTTATAGATGTATAAACCTCTGTAAGCAATATAACTAAATACAATTATGTACCTAAAATACAAGTTACTACTCGTAATGTTTAGGGTATTAATGTGTGAGTTTTAACCCACTTTCTCTACTGCATTCATAACAATGGAAACCAATGAAAGACTGTCTACGTGTCCATAGTTACTCACACACACACACACACACACACACACACACACATACCTATACACAGCTTTTAAAACATATTTGATTTTTTTTATTATTAGATTTTTGAACAAAATCCTTTAAAGCACGAATAACATTTCCTACTTGTAGTTATTTCCAGCAGACAGAAGGGGTGTGTGATGTAGTACTTAGCTAGCAAGTGCTAATAGCCTATCATTAGGCTTTGTTATGCTAGCTGACCCCGGCGTAATAATCATGTAAGGACAAGAGGAGACTCTTACTTACCTCCGGAGGTAGATACGGCGGGCTGTTGTTCGCTTTAGGATAGCGTGCAGACCGGCTCTTCGCCTTTTTCCCGTTTTTTGAACTCGCCTTTTTCGGGAGCGCGGCAGCAGCTGATCCGGTTCCTGGTTTAAAAGCGGAACCTGTGCCGAAAAGCTCCGATACCCGCGTCTCCATTTCTGTTCGGACCCTGAACAAGAGCTAATTACTGAGCTATGCTAGCGTTCAACCTTGATTAACGGAAATGATTTAACGACATTCCTGAACTTTACCCACTGCCACTAGAAATAAACGAATGAAAAGATGAAGAAAGGCATAATAAAGAGCACCGGCCGAGCGGGCGGAGACATAACCGCCCCCCCCACAACACACACACAGCTGACAGGAAAACAAAAACGAAAACAACACAGCTAAGTTTGCGGAAGACTGTTGCGTCATACAATTAATATTCATGAGGCGGCGTGTGTGATTGGACGACCAAAAGGACACGAGGTCAAACGAGCATTTTGAATATCCATGAGTTTCGCATGTTGTAACTGCCCTGCAATCTTGCTTTTGACGTGAACACTGCGTCATTTATTTCACTCACAAATACCTTTTTAACAATAGTTCACCTCAGCTCATTTCTGCTGATGGAAAACAAGATCAGCTAATTTCTTATCAAGAGCAAAACCTATAGATCTAAAACATACTATATAATATGAAATACTTTTTGTTTGTTTTCATTAACCGTTTTATACAAATCAGGGTTGCTGTATAGCCAAAGCCTATCCCAGGAACACTGGGTATATCCTAAAAAAAAAAGCGGGGGCGGGAGGGGTGTTGGGGGGAGATTGTGTTGTTCCCAGGGTCTTCTTCTTCTTTGTTGTTTAACGTTGGTTGAAAACCAGTAGGTAGTTTACATAAACGGGAACTGAAGGTCTCATTCTCACTCGTCCTCCCAGGCTTCATTAAGAACGTCTAATGCTTCCTTTCCTGATCTTGTCTTGACTTGTTCTGTGTCTTGAACTCTTCGTCTGCTTTATCTAGCGCTTCCACACATTCCTTCTCGACATTTCCTCTTAGTACCACTCAGCATCACTCAGAGTTCTGTAATTTGCATCACAAAATATACTGTATAGATCTCAATTTCCACAGCTTCCCTGACCTTTAAAGCAGACTTTTCAGCCCAGTTCCTCAAAAACAACATTAAATACATCCCCCCGACCAGCGACTGCCCATTTTAAAAGTTTCTTAACTCTTAACTCTTAACCTCTCCTGCATATTTTCCTAAATTAAGGAACCTGAAAAAGTTGTTTCCTAGCTCTCTATCTCTTTGATGAAATTTTAGACTTAAATATAAAACATAAGATGATAGCCATTATTTTGGCTATCATCATACAAGGTCGGTTGTTTGAGCCCCAGGTCCACCTGGGTTGCCATTATTGGGCCCTTGAGCAAGGCCCTTAACCCTGTCTGCTTCAGGGTTGCTGTATCATGGCTGACCCTGTGCTCTGACCCCAGTTATGCTGGGATATGCAAAGAAAGAATTTCACTGTGCTGTAATGTATATGTGACAAGATAAGGATTAACTCACCAAAAAGAGATCACTTAAATACTTAGTGAAATCAAATTGTAATAAACAAGAACTCGAGGGATTGGGACTGAATAGCTAAAGGATTGGGACTGAATAGCTATGTACCCTTAGGAAAACCACTTATCCTTTACTGATCTGTAAAAAATGCTTCAATTTGCTTAGGAGCATAAAGAATGGAATGTGGAGCGCTGAAAAAAGGTTATGTGGTCTGATGAGTCCAGATACCTCTGTTGCAGAGTATTCGATCATCAGGATAATAAGAGAGGCAGATGAAGTGATGCACTCCTCATGACTAGTGCCTACTTTACAAGCCTCTGGGAGCTTTTGTTGGTCAGGTCTGGGTTCAGCAATGTTATGTGCAAGATGACAATGCCAGGAAATTGTAAAAGGGTGGTTCAGGGCACATGAGATAATTTTCACACATGGATTGGCCAACACCGAATCCAGACCTTAACCCCATTGAAAATCTTTGGGATGTGCTGAAGAAGGCTTTATGCAGCGATCCGACTTTCCCATCATGAATACAAGGTCTTTAAGAGAATTGAATTTAAAATAAATGTTGTGACATTGTATAAGCTAATTAAAATCATGCCACGACCGTAGTCAAAGCAAACGGTGGTCCAATGAAATATTAGAGTGTACCACATTTTTGGTCGGGCAGTGTATACTGTATGTACGTGTAAGCTCATATATGAGTCATTGAGCACTGACAATGTGTTTGTCCGTATAGTCCATATAATATTGCAATACAGTTGCACCATGATGTATGAAATAGATGGAGATTAGTTATTATCTTTATCGAGTTTCACATGTACCACCCTTTTATTGTCTGTCTGCCTATCGGTCTGTCAGTTTGTTTACATTCCTATTGGGGCCGCTGTTATTCTGATGCCCACACGCTCCTGCTAAGATCCTGAGGAAAAGAAGCCTTCTGCTCCATTGATTAAAGACTCACAATATGACTCCTAAGTCTGAAGAGAATGAGCTCCCTGCTGAGTCTTGGTTTCTCCCAAGATACTGGTGGCTGCTCTCACTTTCGGGTTTCTCACTGAGGGTTAAAGCACTCATGTCTATAAAAGTTAATACTGTTCTATTTTATTCTGTGTAATATTAATTTATTGTTACTGGTCACAGCATTTATATACTACCAAGTACAGCCCATCATTATCAGCCTAAATCTACAGTACATACACAATAGGACTGCACCTGTGTGTCTAGGCAACAGCCCCACCCTTTCCAAAAGAACTAATTATTGCTGCATACATGGCATACTTGTACACTAGTGATAGCACATAATAGAGTCACCTTTCATAGAGGTGTATTTTTATATGTCAAGTTTTACATTTTTCATATTAATTATTTTAATTCAAGTGAATGCAGTAGAGTTCACCAGTTTAACAGGTTACAATTAAGATGTGGAATTAGTGTTGATATGTGTAATGTGTGTGTGTGTGTGTGTGTGTGTGTGTGTTCATCAATTTGATCTCTGCTAGCATATATATTGAATCAGACTACATAGGCCAGCCATCACTCCATGTGCATCAGTAAGCCTTTGCCACCAAGACCCTGTTGCCAGTTCACCGGTTTTCCTTCCTTGGATCACTTTTGGTTGCAGACCAGGAATGTCCCACAAGAGCTGGAGTTTTGGACTTGTTGTCCTGGCCCAAAACATCTAGCCATTACAGTTTGGCCCCTAACAAGGTCACTCAAATCCCTATGCTTTCCCATTTTTCTGCTTCCAACACATTAACTTCAGGAAAAAAGCAGGTTTACTTGCTGCCTAATACCCCCCCCCCCCCCACCTCCAGCCACCACTGTAACGAGACATTGAAAATTTAACTGAACAAACCAGTGCCAAACAGCATTTCAGAAGAAACACATCATACAGTACCCACTGTCGAGCACAGCGATGGATGATTTAGACTTGTTTTTGCAGCCACAGGACCTGGGTACCTTGCAGTTAGTGAGTTGAGCATAAGCTCCTCTGTATGCCAGAATAGTCTAGAGTCAAATGTGAGACCATCTAGCTGACAGCTAAAACTTAACAGAACTGTGGCTAAGTGTATGCTCAAAAACCTAAATGAACTAAAGCAATGTGATAGAGAAGAATGGACCAAAAACAATGTGAGAGACTCATACAGTCATACAGGAAACAATTATTACAAGATATTACTGCTTAAGGTGAATTTACAAGCTGTTGAATCATTGGCATACTTTGTTATATGTTGTTGTTCTTCTGAGGTTGTGTTTGACTATGCAAATTTTAAGTAGTCATTACACTTTATTTTTCATATATTTGGAATTATATGACATTGTTAACTGTTAACATTACATTAAAAAGTTTGTAAAAAGCTTGCCAGTTTCCCAAGATAAAACAAGATTTCACCGGGTTTAGAACAAAAGTTTAGAATAAATATACATCTGGTGTGGTTTGATCAGTTTGCATTTGAAGGGACCCTAAAGATGAAGATGAAGATGAAAGTAGTTTCCTAAAATAGTTTCTATATCAATGATTATTTCAAAGTAAAATATATATATATTTTTTGCCACTTTTTAAATAACCCTTATAAAGTAGTCAATAAATCCAGAGTCCATTGTATCTTTAAACTTCAGGACTATGTAAAAATATATATGCTATATATATATACAGATCACTAAGTTGTTTGGAAAATTTGACCCATATTCACAATAAGGTCAAAGTTTACACAGGTCAAGCTGGCGTAAAAAAACACAACTGGTATCCATATATGAATTCACTATGAACAAGAGAGCATTTCACAGAGATGAGAAAAATATTAGCTCAGCAAACAGAACACTGCCACCCCCCTCTTCCTAAAAATTCCAAATCTCCCAGCCTGTTTCCTGATCTGCGGATGTTTGTTCTGGTCGCTTCATGAGAAGAAATTCGGTGCAGTGAGAAGTCATTTCTAGCCGTACCTGACCTGAAAATGGAGAAATCACACTGCTTCATTTTGCTTATGCTTTCATTTGGATATCTGTTTCACTCTGCAAATGCTGTCTTAATGGAAAAGCTGGCTGACCGCAAAATATGTGCAGACAAAAACTGCATATGTAAGTGTAACGTCTTATGCAATGAAGTAAAAGCAAAGCAATGTTTAAAAATCATCTAAATGTGATGAAATTGACTTTGGCTATGTATATATAGATGCGATCTCAGCAGCCCAAGCTCTTGAGGACTACGTTGCTTCTGACTGTCGATTCATCAACCTGAAGAAAGGCCAGATGATATATGTTTATTCTAAACTGAAGCCAGCAGATGGTGCCGGAGTCTTCTGGTCTGGGAGTGTGAGTATCTCTGAGATGTATCTGTCCTAGCTGGCAATTCTGGTTTATTTTATTCCTGGTATCAGGCTCCACTTTATTATCTGTTTTGATATATCTATAAATGTATCTTCTTCCCTAAAAGATAAATAAGTTAAAATTTTCCTTTGTCTACATATTGACACTGTTTTTATTTAAAATGACAAAAGTACAGAAAAACACTGCATACTGTATGTACTATATTGCCTTTGATACAATGTAATACAATGTCTTAAGATACATGTAATAGTACTAATAGTAACACAATACAGTTTTAACAGAAACATGTACAAAACAGGTATAATAAAAGACCACAAAGCAGCTTTGAGATACAAAGAAAAAATAATGTTGGAGCATGTGGTAGTACTCATGGCAACTAATGAATATAGCAGAGGATAAAGACATAACCACATTAGGGTACCATCAATCGTGAACAGGGATCAAGTCACACCTCAATAGACACGTACAGTATGTGGAATAACCTATGTCATTATATGTCTCAGAGTTTTACAAACTCTCAGATGTGACCAAGACATTTAGTGAGACGAGTGTCCAAGATGTGCAAATGCCAATGTTCTGAGATGCTTTTATGCTCAGCGCAGTTGTAAACAGTGACCTTAGCCTTCCAGTCAGCTTGAACCAGTATTGCCATTTCTCCCTGACCTCCTCTGGCACTTTCATCTGCAGAAGCGCAGTACTGTGCAAAAGGCAGATGCAAGCAAAAGCTGTAAAGTAAAAGATGCCTATAACAACAAGACAGTTAAACATTTGTTCCTAAAAAAATCTATATTAAAAGCACTGCTGTATTTCATTTCTTACTTGCAAAACTGTCTGACACCAGCAACATTGCCACAGCATTTCACAGCTGCCACATGATTGACTGACAAATGTGCAGGTGCACAGATGTTCATACTGTAATAAAGTGGATGGTGAGTGTATATATGTAGCTTCGCTCAGTGGATCACTAACTAAGTGCTCTAATTGCAGGTATTTGATTTTGAGTTAAGTTTCATATAGTATATTGTATAGGTTAACACCCATGAGCAATAAAAACAAGACATTCACAGTTCTATCATCATTTTAATATATCGTAACAATTCTGTCTTGCAGGTCTATGGTGATCGCTATGTGGACCAGATGGGTATCATTGGCTACTTCCCTAGTAACCATGTCAATGAGACACAGATTTTCACAAAGAGAACCATTGAAGTGGCCACAAAAGTGAGTATGCTGTATCTGTGCTATAGCAATATATAAGACTATTTAGCTTGTGTCATAATGACCTTTGTATTGTGTTGACCTTTCATTGTATGTGTTCATATAGGCGATGGACTTCTTCTGCAATTAATACGGAAAGAGTACATGTGATGAAATGCTGGATGCTGATTTTTAAACATTCTAATTGAATCATACTAACTCACTTATTAAAAAAAAAAAAAAATTATATAGTTTTCTTCTTTTCAAAATGTAATCGAAAGCTAATTAAACTCTGTGATCAAAATCTTTACATGAAGTAGGTCTATTCTGCATTAAACAACACTATAAAATTAGAAAGCACAAAAGGTGCTGGTTATGTCTCTTTCGTTGAGTGTGTAATAGTTTTGTGCCTGTATACAATGATACCATGTGCTATAAAACCCAGCACAGCGGATTTAACATTCCAACTAATCATCAAGCAATATAGAAATCTTATAGCAACCTTATTGCAAATACGATACAATACAATTTTGCAATACAATATTGCAAAATACTGTACACTATTTTAGTTAATAAAAAAGTTATCTGTGATGAATCTGATTAAAAGTGAGATTGTAAAATTTTGACCATATATCTCTGAAACTGTCAAGTAAAGGTACTGCTAAATTATGGTTATGAAGGTTGCCATGTTAACATTTATTTCTACGGCTAGTGGGCTGCTGTCCAACACTATTCTGTGATGTGGGGAAGCTGAATTGAAGGAATTACCTTGAAACTCTCTCTCTCTCTCTCTCTCTCTCTCTCTCTCTCTCTCTCTGTCTCTCTCTCCAGGACTATTAGTGAATATTACTAAATTCAATTTTCCTTCATGAATGGAGCTTTTGTTTCCTAGTGTCAAGCTATTAATTGGTTATTACCACAGGGAAATGCCTGACCTTATTTTGAAATCGTTTTGTATTTGGAGAACATGAAATGTCAGCAGCACAGAGTGGCTGCTACAGAGCCGAGAAAATGCTCAAAATGCTGTTTTGTCCCAAAAAACTCAGTGGTTATAAATTGACCTGGACCCAGTGGAACAAAAGTAGTAATTTTACCTCTGTAGAGTGTACAGTGGATCTTAACAGCATTAAAATATTGTTCTCCTATTAAATCTTGTTCTCCACATATATTTTATTTGTAGGGTCTTTAGTGACACTGCAAGTTTTCATTTATTTATTTTTAAGAACCTGGCAGTTATGCCCCAGGTATCAATTGCAAACTCTTAGAAGTAGAAATAGCTAAAGTGTCAGCATGGGGTATAAATTCTGGCTCTGACAGTTCCACAACCTCGACTAATAATTGGCTGACTATATGTTGCATCTCCAATTCACAACCGGTATTTTTACATTTAGAATCAGGTAGTGAATAATAGTTATTGTGAACAATAGTTATCTGTTCACAATACATTATTCCTATTTTGTTGCATCCCTACTGCTTATAGTGCATAAAAGTCTGTGTTTAAATGGACCCTAATATTACACTAGTAATTATAATAATAGCCCAATCAGAATAAAAATGCATCATGTAACACCTCAATTGGAACAATGATCTAACCTAGTTGGAATGAATTATTAGTAGTGATGAGAGGTGTGGTGCAAACCTGTAGCCATGAAAACACTTATCTGATAGTTTCAGTAGAACTGGAATAAATATATTTTCTTTCAGCACGTTTACCCCATGTGGGGATCATTTTAAGTGATGTGATGAGTTTCCAGGAAGGACATTTTGCTTCCATTAATGATCAGTAATCTCAGTAAGAAAAACTCTCTCCATCGGCCTTTGCTTTGGACTTTCATTCATTGGCTTCTGGTATTTAACAGAGGAAGAGCACTGATTGTTTCGTATTTCATGTTTAGAAAGCCATCTATTTAGAGAAGCCATGGGAAGCCTAACATAACATTAAATTCGAAGGGCAAAAAAATCCTTCTTTTTCTTCTTTTTCTTCTGTTACATTCCAAGCAGATTAAATGCTTCCCAGCAGGCAGAACCACTTGGTGTCAAAAAAGCTTTGATCATGTAAATGCATGTAAAATCTTAGCAGCCATGTAAACAATTAAGTTGGAATCTCTAGTCAGAATTATTTTAATTGGAATGAAGAAATATTGTTTATGTAAACATAGCTGAAGAGACTTAGATCCTAGTATACCAGTGCAGTTCTATCATAACCTTGAAGCCTTCTATAATTACCCTTTCAAAACAATGAAATAGACTATAAACAGGAGCAATGAAATTCATTAGAACCCATTTAAACACAATCTAAATTTAGATTGTAAATATAAATTGTAATTCAATTTCAGAGTTACTGTTGGAGAAACTGTTGGTTGAAAAGGGAGAGAGAGAGAGAGAGAGAGAGAGAGGGGTTAAATGGAGCTGCAGGTCTGGCAGGAGATCATGTCCTATATAGTGAGGGAGGAGAGCTGTCAGGAAGTGTGTTAATGCACCATCTGGCACCAAGGACTGACCTTGGATTCAAGGAATACAAAGTACTTATGGAGATCACAGACAGTGAAGTTACAGAAGACATTTGAGAGTGTTAGTAACGCACAGGGAAACATGCTGCTCTACAAAATAGTCTTTTTTTTATGGAAAAGGTATTTCATGATAAAGTACCTCAGATAAACAAGCCAAGTTCATGTTGTAAAATCCATCCATTATTTGTGTCACTTGTCCTTATCCAAAGTGGAATATGCCCTGATGAGCTGCCAACCTTTGCTGGGCACAAGCTGTCCTCACACACTACAGGCAAAAGAAACACCCATCAACCTAGACAATATGTCAGTACTGTTGCATGTCACATGCTGGACCGGAGGCGAGATTGGAACCTGATCCCTGGAGCCGCAAGATGACAGTTGAAAGTTTTGCAAATGTTCATATACAGTAAGAAAATAGGCAACAAATTCTGAATATGACCATCTCTTTGATCTTGATGCATGAAGAGCGAAACAAGAGTGTGTAAATATACCATGGAAAATAGAGTCTGGTTGTACTTCATTTAAAAATCCCAGTAGAATAAGTGCCTTATCCTGAAGTCAGGCAATAAGTCAAACCTGATGAAACATTTTATTAAAAATGGGATTACTCTCCCTTATCAGGCTCATGATAATGGCTCATCTATAAATGTTTCTTAACATAAACTTAAATATATCAACATTTCTTTAGCTCTCTTTGCAAAATATCATTTTATAATCATTTTAATTAGCTTTAAATTATTTTAAGTATTCACCGATAACATATTAAAACACATTTAAATGAACTGAACACACACACACACACACACACACACACACTATTTTACAATCTTAAATTTTTATTCAAACATTTGTTCTAAAGCATATTATTCAGGAACTACTGTAATTACTCACAATTTCAACAATATTATCTTCTGCCCCCATGCTGATGATTAAGGGGTTTCCAAAATCTATCTATCTATCTATCTATCTATCTATCTATCTATCTATCTATCTATCTATCTATCTATCTATCTATATTCAGAAATGTTACTGAAGGTCAGATCTGAATTTGATAAGAGCTTAGTGAAGACATGTAGCTTAAATTCCACTAAAATAAACATTTTCTCATGTGTGTGGGTAGCAATTAAAAAATATTTCAAGATGTTGTTATGGCACGGTGGCTCAGTGGTTAGCACTGTGACCTTGCACCTCCAGGGTGCGGGTTCGATTCCTGCCTTAGGGTCTGTGTGCATGGAGTTTGCATGTTATCCTCCATGCACAGAGAGAACTTCTCCATTTACTGTAAATCCTAAGAGGTATTATTCCTCCTAGTGGTCAAAAATCTGAACCGCAACTTAGAGTATAAAACCTGCATTATAAAGGACCATTGGGACAGGAATCACTCTGCCCCATGCTCATTCTATTAGCATTTTCAGTGGAGGAAAACAAGCCAGTTAATGACAGGGTTGTAAAATTGGGCTCCCAGGAATTCTACCTGAATAAAATTTTTAAAAATCTGCAAACAAAGGCAACATGTAATCTATAATGTAAAGGATCATTTTGTTGTAAGTTATATTTCAAAATGCTGGGAGAGAGAAAAGGAGATTTTGGAGTGGAGAACATCCATAGAAATGTGTGTGCACCACAGCGACCTTATTTCTCACACCAAGGCTAACAAAACAAAACCAACCAAAAATCGATTTTCATTTTTTCATTGCATACATTTCTCAGGCTTGTTTCAGGACTTTTGTGTGATTGTTGGAAAGTAGTTGGGTTGTAAGTTTTGCTGAAACCTAGCAAATCCACCAGCTGTATCAAAATACACATCTAAAAAAATGTCCACCCATGTCAAGCTGATAGACTTAAGGTTAGACTTTAGGATGTTCTCAACTGTCAACTGCATCTTACTGCATTATTTTAAAATTTTACTGGATAAAAGTAATCTGCATAGGAGAGGTGTAGGCTCTCGATAAGAGAATAAAAAACACAGATAACCGTAAACCCTCATTAAGTGTCTTGATAAAAGGAAAACTTAAAAAGAAAAGAGAAGCCTGAGTATGTTCATTTTTCTTTAATGATTTGGATTAAAATGGAAGGAAATGATCAAAAGAACACTGAACATAACACTGCTGAATCAGGGCTTGTTTAAAGGCTAGACTTTAATAATTTGGTGAATGAGTTAGTGTGGAGTTAAAAAAGAAAGAGCAACCTACGGTATGGTTTTTCAAGATTCATAAAGGTTACACAATGTGGTAATATAATTCATGCATTTTATTTTGTGATTGTTGGAGTGTGGTGGGGTCAACTGGGGACTTTGTGGGTTTCATGCCAGGATTTTCAAATACATTTCTTGGGAAAGTTTGAGATTGCTTTTAATATGAGAAGTGTGCATCAATCAAAGCAATGCCACTACTAGCAATTGTTCTGTTCTGTATGAAACCGGTAAGTGTACATCAACACTGAAAACCAGTTTATGTATTAATAACTTAATTCACAATTATTTTAGATTCAGAAGTGTTGCATAAGAGTTCATAAGATTTATGTGCAGTGGCCTCTGGAGGGAGGTAGTGGGTTAATTTTCTTCTGGAGATCTGACATAAAGCCGACATTTTATGTAATGAAGTCATTGACTTGCACGTCGTATTATTTTCATAAGCATACAGTTTTGTGACTTCCCTCCACCAGTTAGCAATAAACCCTTATAAAGTGAAATTCTTATCGCCACACAAATTAGGTTTTTTCCCCTCTATGCATTTTAAATAACCTTTCTTTCAACACAAAAGCTGGAACTAGATGTGTGTGTGTGTGTGTGTTTCATACTTTATTTCTCCAATATCCGTTCACAGCACGCTTCGGCTCCCTGGACCCGAAGTTGATCGCCACATAGACAGCATCAGCATTGCTATTCACCGTTGCTATGGATACTGAGGGGGCTGTTGTGTGCAGCAGAGTGACTGAGGGAGAGGGCTAGACTGCAGTGTGTCCTTCTGTAATGTGACTATGAATGTGTGTGTGTGTGTGTGTGTGTGTGTGTGTGTGTGTGTGTGTAGAGAGAGAGACAGTGAGAGCACAGCTGTGGCCCTCTGGCCTTTGGAGTTCCCAACTGAGAGGAACACAAATAAAATCAATTCTGGGCTAATGAGAACCTATCCATCAGATTTTTAGCTGATCGTCATTGACCGTCATGTTTGATTTAGGAGTTCAAGACTGGCAAGGAATATTAAAGGCAATCATCTTGTATCATATATATTCCTATAATACTATAGATAGACTCAGCTTCTCAGTTATTGCCTCAACTACTCTTTACTTGGGGCCACGAGCATGGCGTTTACAATTTTCCAGTCTAAATTGGCTATTGACCTACATGCATTAGAAGCAGAACTCTAGTAGTGCATCTACTGTGTTTCCATCTTCTTCGCTCTTTAATTTATATTTCCTGCCATTACTTGGACACATTTAATTCATGCAACTGCTTTTACTGGAACCCTACAATCCAGCCCAAATATGCAAACATATGCAAATATACACAAATACATGCAAATATATTCCCGGGCTAATTTATTTTACATCCTTTATGAACCAGGGCGGGATAATTTATTTATTGATTTATCAAGGACAAACTTTCTATAAATAGCTTTCCATAATTACATAAATACTGTACAAAAAAATTGCCTCTATAAATAGCCGTAGAACGTCTCAATCATTTCAGGTTATAAATAACTAACTAAATAAATAAATAAAGCCCACAGTTCAGTGAAGCGCTGCAAATAGAGTCTCTGGTCCTATTGTGGAGACCTTGTTCACAACAGTGATCACTATCTGGAATCTGTGTGATGAGTTCTACCGCAGTGGTCAGAAAAGGCACTGTTCTTTATTCTAGCTGCGGCCACAGCAAACGTGGTCACTATAATACTCCAGCCAACAGATCAATAGATAGAGGCTTGCCACATATTGGATTTCCTACATGCACGTGCACACACACACACACACACACACACACACACACACACACACACACACACACACGTGCACACACACACACACACACACACACACAAATTCTGTACCTCTCAAACACCAAAGAAAGAACTGATTATATGATTCCTTACCTAACCTTTTCTATGCTTCATTACATCGTTTCTTGCCTAAGTAAACAGAATCAAGTGGCATCCAAGCCTTAAATACAATTTCATTTGCAATATGAATTCATTTGCTCTCAAGCATATTTAGTGAAAGTCTGGAGCAAGGGTTTATAGTTTAGCATGCTAAACAGAGAAATAAGAAACTGTGGTTAGAATTTAAACAATACAGCATTATGTCAATTCAGTGCAGTCCTAATCTATTTTATAATGCTTTCAACAACAGTAACCAAAAAATAGCTATATACAATTTCTCAAGCAGCTTTACAGAAGTTTTGACTGCTATTGAGCATTTAAAAAAAAACAGTCTTAAGTAAACTTCCTTGAGATGGCTTAGGGATGAAACCTTGAAAGAAACTGAAAAGCGGATGCAGCTATTCACTTTCTTTTCATTAAGCTGTTCACGCATTATAATATAACAGACCTTGGGTCTTTTCGTTTAAAAGTTGATATTACTGCCTGTCTTGGAAAGAAAGACATTCTGAGTTTGCTTTATTTTCTTTCGAAAATTTTGCCATAAGTGAATCACACAAACCTATTACTACTGACAGCAAAAGCTATAGAAGAGAGAATTATTGATTTAGAAGTAAAACAGTATATATATATATATATATATATGGGTCATTCTAGAATTGCGGGTACATTTTGCGTCTCCGAGATAAATCTTTTATTATTTTTCAAAAACAAAAAATGTATTGAAAGAGTTTTGAAAAATTACACAAATTATTTCAAGCTATCACTAAAAATAATGTTTATATGTGTATTTAGGAACATTTTGTCATGAAAATATTAAATTAAAGACTCC
>JAOVVA010000041.1:6117702-6129216 GCA_028565275.1 Leiocassis micropogon
AAATAAATTCTTTAAAAATCCTACAATGTGATTTTCTGGATTTTTTTTTCTTATTTTGTCTCTCATAGTTGAGGTATGGTGGGAAAAGTTGCACAATTGATGGCTGACTAAATACTTTTTTGTCCCACTGTATATGCATAGGTAGCTGCAGTATGTTGAAAGGATACCATTTAATTTACATCCATTAAGCATTTAATTTACGTTCTTAACATTGATAGGATGGTTGTGATCAATTTGTTTTTGAATTAAGGGCTTAATTTCGCAAACCTACAATTAGCCATTGCTCTTTGATTGGCAACTTAGCATTAAAATGACATCAAGATATCAAATATACACCTGGCAGCTATTAATTGTATTGCCTGGAGCAGTGCATTTTTAAAGTTTTGAAATGTAATAATGTCTCGATATTGCAGTGCAAACCTGTATTACATTAACGTTATATTATTCACAGTTGTGACACGCTATGATTTTCATTTCCATCAGTACCCAAGCTCAGCGCTGCTTGGCGTTCATGCGATCAAAACGTAAGGCTCCTACATGGTTACATGGAACTACACCACATTTCATGGTAGAAAAACATATATATAGGATGAGAATTGCCATATGTGTGGGGTTGCTCAATTGCTGTCATCTATATCCCTTTTTTGCCTCGGTGTCTTCTCCGGTTTCACTCAGACTTTGCTGAATGTATGTTTGTCATGACAAGCAATTACCCATAGCAAGAAAAACAAGGGTAAGTGAAACAATTAAGCGACTTGGAAGAAATTGTGTCTTCATGGCTGTGAGTGATATAAAAAAAAAAATTGTTGCTTGCTTGGAGAGAAGTAATTAGAGCAAAAAGGCCCACTGGAAAAATTGAGTAAATTTCACACCTTAAGATGAATGAAGCTCACACACCTGTCGCAGAGTGATGTATTACTGTCATAGTGATCCGTGAAGAAAAAACAAACTATTCAGTCTGAAAGCTTAGCAAAGCACTATGAACACGTCTTCAGTTACATGGTAAAAGGTTATAAACTGTAAATTTGATCTTAGAGCTGAAATGTAGCATTTATTAGCACACACATACACGCACACATAGACACACACAAGTGCATACAATGACAGTCATGTATACAAGCAAACAGTCTTTCTTATGCTTGGGTAATTTTATTATTTATTTACAAAGTCAGCATGCAGTTGATGGATTAGTCAGGTTTGTTAAGCTTAATAGCATTTTTATTGATTGACCTTTTACACATATCCTTTTTTTCGTCATTCATTCAGTGACTAACACTGCTTATTTTGGACCGAAATGAAAACCTTTGGGGCTTTAGTTTATTGGAGGTCTGTTTGATTAAGGAAATGGTCTAAGGAGATTATTGAACCACGCTCTCTTATTATCGACCCCTAGGGGAGCAAATAACGTTTTGAATCAGTGGAAATTAGATTTTCAACTACTCATCCTTCATGGCTCTCTTTATTCATTTTAATACCTGTATCAATACGCATGGGACATAATGCACCAAAAGCCTGGCAAATTGTTTTTCTTTAAAAAAAAAAAATCATTAGTAATAGTAAATCCATTGGGGAAGCTATTTTTTTTTTAATGAACAAAAATATGAATGAAAACCACCTACTCATGGTAACTAGCACAGGGCAATTTTTTACATTTTTAACAAAAAAGTTAATTTGGTCATTTGATTAATCAGGTCCTCATTCACAACTCTACAGTTCTTTTTACATTCTGTTGAAGTACTATTAAGGAGTGCAAATATCAGCAGCCAGAAACCATCATAACTGCACCAATTACTAATTTCAATATCGTCACCTGTTAAGGTATTACCTGCATGTAATAAACTAAACTAATCTGATCCATGTTTTATGAAAGTCAAATTTAAAGACATTTTCATTTTCTACTAAATCAAAACCAGCATGCAAAGGCAGGAGACTATTAATCTGTCAAAGATCATTTTGCCAGTTTCACAACTCTCAGTTAAGGGGTCGTTTTTCGTATCAGATGGATGTAGAATTACTGTTGCTTCCAGAGCCATGTATCTTAAGTCAGAAGTATCCACTGTATGTTATTTTAGAAAATGGCACACATATTGGGAAAAAAACATAGATGTCATTTAATATATGAACGTCATCATACTGTATTTATATACACTGTATACAGTATATACTGCATATACAGTAAAAAAAAAAAAAGGTTAGGATCATTAAAAGCTTTCCATAAACCAAAATACACTGTTAAAAAAATAAAATAATATAAAATCACCACCTAGATTTAATTAGGCAAATAGATAAGAGCCTTCCACAATATAACATAAGGATAATTACTGCAGTGATGTAATATGGTGGAAACAAGTTATTTAAGCCTAACTGATGCAGTGAGTAGCTTCTTTTTTCCTAAACAACCATGTGAGAAGACATATCCCGTGGCTGTAGCAAAGATGTTCCTCTGTTTCGGAAGGGCCGAATTATTGGTTTGATACAGCTTGCTGGGGAGATTAAAGAATGGACTGAGGAGCATTGGAAAATCATACCTGGTGTTTACCATACAAGCCTGTGGGGACAGTGGTATTATGTGGGGTTGTGGGACTACCTACATATACTGAATGACCAGGTTTTTCCATTCATTTACTTTTTTCCCTGATGATACATATTCCAAGATGACAATGCCAGGAAATTATGAAAGATTCAGGGAGCATGAGACATTAT
Source organism: Leiocassis micropogon (assembly GCA_028565275.1). NCBI lineage: Eukaryota > Metazoa > Chordata > Actinopteri > Siluriformes > Bagridae > Leiocassis > Leiocassis micropogon. Next base: position 6,120,406 of record JAOVVA010000041.1, read on the forward strand.
TTTCACTTATGGATTGGCCACCACAGAGTAGAAAACCTTAACCCCACTGAGAATCTTTGAGAAGTGCTGGAAAAGACTTTTTACACAGAGGACTGACTCTCACATCATCAATACAGGATCTTGGAGAGAAATTAATGTGGCTTTGTATGGAAATAAATGTTGTGATAATACATAAGTTGAAGAAAACATTGCCGCAGTGAATGCATGCTGTAATTATTTTGGCCAGGTAGTGTACATGACAACAGTTCTCAAGCATTATAATGTATATATGTAATATTATGCAGTTTACTTCTTATATTATTATATTGTTTACCTTTGAAAAACATTAAAAAAATTATTGATATAAGTCATTGCATTAATTCATTTCCCCTTTTACATTTATCCATCTGGACATGCTTGTAAGAACTGATCAAACAAACAGGGTACTACACACTTTACCACTGCAGAGCGACTAAAAAATCTGTTTGCTTTTCTAATGGAGTGTGTTTCTAATGGTTAGGTGTTGCTTTTTGTAAAAATCGCAGTGCAGCGTATAAGCACAGTGTACACAGTTGTATCATTATCATTAGCGCTAATGTAATTTTGAAATGGAAAAAAGCCTCAGGGTTACATATAAGCTGACAGCTAATCCGCAGGATTTGCGTGAGACTGTCGTCAATCATGACCAATGTGTTTGTTTTCAAACCTACTCGTTTCCTTGTTTTTTTTGTGTTAAAGTTATCGTACATTGTTAAAGGGGAAATATGTTGTCATCAACCAGTTTAAAGGGCACACAACATACCAGCGTTAGAAAGTTTTTTTTTTTTTAATGAATTGTGTCTAAAGCAAGTGATCTGTTTCATGTTGGGCTTTTAAGGAACGGTTTAGTTTATTGTCCTACTTAAAAGATCTCATTATAACCAGATTTTAAATCTAAAATCAACAGTGATATACAGTAACATCACAATCTGGGTCCAGTAAACACTGTAGCAGACCATGATATGTTCAATGGTGTTAAAGAAATGTAATCTATTCAATCTTTTGAATCTACAGTATGTAAGCATATATGAAAATACTATTCAGCACAAACAGACATGCATCCAGATACAAATAAGAGGAACACTTTATGTGGTTTTGGTTGAGACTAGAGGTGTATATGGGATTCTGCAGGTTTTAGCTACAGTATGAAGAGAGATTCCATTCCTTATCATACAATGCATTTACTGTACAACTTTAATTATTTCACCCTTAGTAACTGCATGGTCAGTGTCACAGTGATTTAATTTAGGTAGCTACTTTTTATAACACATTCTTTTGGTAACCAAAACCAACTAAGTTGGTGTAGCTTTAGATGATAATAAAAACTGTGCAATAAGGATAAAAAAAAGTTTGGGTTTAACATGAGATACAGATGAACAGTCATACAGCCAAATGCAATAAACGACATTTTTGGACTCATTTTTACTCATTTTTCTCTGGCACACAGTGTTCTTTCTTAATATGAAAATCACTACATAACCTACTTTGAACTTTCCCGCTTTAGAGAAAACTTTTGAGCAAAAGTCAACATGGCCTAACTAGCCATTTGCAGTGCTTTTTCTGTCACATGATCAGCAAAAAGAAAAGCTATGGCTAACATGAGTAAACTAAATGGGCTTTTGGAGAATGTTGAAGACTTTTACGCTCTTATACTGCCACTGCAGTCCCCCAGCATTGCTTTGCTTAACTTTACGGATGTGCAGATGCTAAACAGCATACCTGTACTATAATAAAGTGCTGTCATCAGCTTCCGAAGTGAAACTAAAGACGGTAAATTAAATAGCAGGATTATTCACTACAAAAATCACAATCCTTCAAAGCATTATTTGCATTTTTTAATTAAACCTCAACCAACACATTACTGATTTTAAATTGCATGCTTAAATTACAACAAACCAACTGCAGGCTGATTTATCACTGTGAGAGGAGGTTTAAAAAAAAAATCACACAAATGCCAAAATATTAAGCTAATTTTGGCCTAATATTGTGTCATTTGCACAAAATATTTTCCATCAGTTTGCAATAGAACTTTCTTTATTAAAATAAAAAAAAGGGTGACATGTGATGGCAGTTATGGCAGTTGATTTTACAGTAAATAACATTGATGCCTAAACATATCACGTATGTTTAAGTTATACTGAGTATATTGTTACTGCTGTAGTTATAATAAATCAGGTAAGGCTGCCACCTTTGTTTTTGACCTATTTTAGAGGAAATAATCAACATTTGTGGATTAATTAGTAAAAAAAGAAGCCAATTTAACACACATTTTTATGGGATCATACACTGACCATTGATTGATTAAACTCTAAAGACTTATCAAGATTACAATAAAATCCAAATTTCATTTTACAACCCTACAAATATATTCTGTGCAACCACGATTTCAACGATGACCATGGCAAAGTATATGCAAATAATTAATGATATGCATAAAGCAGTGATAACTAATATGTATAAAATAACATCAATTGTGATTAAATAAGGGCTGGAATGGAAAAAAGCAGACAAATTTTCTCTTTTTAATTTTTTTTGTCAAAAACCATCATGCAACACAAAGAAATATTTATATTTCTTCATAGTTTATAATCACAGAATCACAAAGAAAAATGGTATAGACTAATAAAAAGATAAGCCACTGAAATAAAAATGGTAGCTCTGTTAAAAAATATACAAGCACGCATCATAACTCTGATGTTATTTTTGAGGTGTATGGCAGTTGGAAAGGAACTTCAGCTAAAGCGGCTCATTGAGCATTTAATAGCATGGTTATGTTGCCTGACAACAACAAGCTGAAAATGCCAATGCCCAGGTAGGCTCAAGGATCACTAACAACACCGACAGCTAAAGGAGCCTTCATAAAATCTATTTGAACAAGCACAAAAAGGTCGTTGCCCATCACTTTCTCTACATGTTGTATGATTCGATCCAAAGATTTCTGCTCATGTAATGCAACATTGCCATATGGTCATAAGGGGAAAGCAAAAGCCATGCAAAACACCTGACAAGTTGTATAGCGAGACCTTTAATGATTGAATGGCCCCGTTAGACCCAGTGACTAAAATGGGTGGCAATCGGGAGTATATAGGAAGATAGGAAGGATATTAAATAGCACCCAATGTGGCTGCTCCTGTAGATGTCCTGATTAGGCTTTCCATCAAACATAGACAGCACAAGCCTACTCAACATTTGATTGTTTTCTGTCAAACTGCTAAAAATATGCCATGATAAGATTCATTATGATTAGATAACAATAGCTATTATAAACTGAAAAAAAAAGCAATGTAATTTGTTCAAATAAAGAATAGTGTTAGTAAAAATGTTTCATCAATGTTGTGGTCTATGGGACAAGGAAATAAATTGAAATATAAATTAAAAGTTTTTAAAGTACATTTTTAGTTTCAGTTGGTTTGTTCCTGCACAACTCTACACTTGTTGGTCAATAAAGATGAAATAAACTGTCACATTTGACAGAGAGGTTGTAGTGGGCATTCTTGTTATTATTTAAATGAGAGAAGAGAGTGAAATGACAAATGGGGCACTGTACTTACCCTAAACAAAGCATAAGACCACTGAAGTCTCAGGTTACATCATTTTAGGTAACATAATTTATCATTACAGTTATCCCAAGACAGTTCATGCACTTTTAAATCCATGGCTTCTACCCATGGTATATAGCACGTGTATAACATAGGATTTAATTCAGCAATTTCCTACTGAATGCAAAAACTACAACCACAGCAACAGACAGGTTGAACTGTGTCATAACTTATAAGTGTGCTACATAATTTTATTCAAAATTGTATTAAATTCTACTAATGTCCAAATTTAAGACACTGTCTTCGCCGATCCCCTCCATGCAAAATAAACATCCTTTATGTAGAATTACAGGGATTATATAATTAATACATTGGTAGCATCATATTTATTTCTTGAAAACATCCTCTAAATGACATTCTATTTTTTACTCACTCTCTCGATCATTGTCTTTACGGCTTTACGTGTATTCAGGGTTGCGGGGAGCCTGGAGCCTATCCCAGGAGACTTACAGCATGATGCGCAGTAGACCCTGGACAGTCAAATTATTTAGCTGTTAGTGTTATGCTTTGGGGTTGCATCAGTTGGTCAGGTCTAGGCTCAGCAATGTTATGTGGCAATAAAATAAATCAGCTGACGACCTGAATGTACTAATGGCCCAGAGTTTTTCTTCCCTAATGTCACAGGCATATTTCAGTACTCAAATTGTGGAAGAGTGGTTCTGAGAGCATGAGGAATCATTTTTACACATAAGCTGGGCATTTATAAATAGTAAGCATGCCGAGTGTGAAAAACTTTTTTTTTTGCACAAACACCACATGCTCTGTGGGTGTTTTAATATAGTTTATAGTGTTTTAATATTGTTTTCTAGCTCTGGAGTGTCATGTTGCTGCTGTGTGGATATCTCCATTAGATGCAGCAGTGAGGTTTTTGTGGTTGCTTTGTTTACGCACATGCTGGAATCCAGTAGCAGAAATAATAACCAGAAAAAAACACGAGTGGCAACGCTGATGAACTTTGTTAATGGTGGGCCTGAATAAATTTCATGTACACTAGCAAGACATTATGGACATGTGCATCAATGTAATCCTAAAAAATAAAGGAGAACACATCTTGTTGAAACCAGTCTGACATCTGGGTTTGGTATGCTTGTGGCAAATACTTTGTCCTGTTTGAGCATCAGTGTATATGTTCAATCCTTCCCAAGGCTGCAGAGTTAAAATAAAATTTTTGTCACAGACCCAGGGTGCCCGTCAATACATGCCAGAGTCATCATATGCTGAGGCTGACAAAAACAAACTGTGGTTGTGTCTTTTGATTTAACATGCAGAACAGGGGATATGAAATAGACCTCACAAAAATGTAGATGATATTTGAAACCTTTACGGTTTTTGTTAACACAAGATTGGAAAATATTTCCCTGTTGTTGTAGAGCTATATAGCCAAAAAAAAAAAAATCTGATCTGCAATGTGGGGTTATTATTATTATATTATTATATTTATTTTTTTCATATTGTACTTAAAGCTCTATTCCAGTTCAGTCATTTATATAAGCTGGGGTACTGTTTTTCTGCCTAGTTAAAGCTCATGTTGAGTATGGAGGAAGTGATGGCTGGTGGTTGATATTAGATAAAAGATATTAGATCAAATCTAATATCTAATTAAGCAATATTACATGAGAGGCAATGTTGTTGTTGTATTAAACTCAGCAGGCTGTAGGCACGAGGGTGCATCACCACACGACCTTGAGAGTGACATTGCTTTCATAACACAATTTCACGAATTCTATTTATCATCAGCAGAGCATGACTTGTGTGTTTACATAGTTATTTTTCCCTGCCAACAGAAATCCTTCTTTCAGGTGGAACTAACTAACCGTGACTGGTAGAGCTGCCGACCAACATTTAGTGACCTACAGTAATTAACAACTTTAAATTCTTGCTGGTACAATACAGCCAAAAGATGAAGAGAATAAACCATGGAGGTGATGGACAGTCCTGAGACGCTTATGAGATTTACTTTATATTTCCACTTCAGGTTTCAGGTTTACACTTGAATTTCAAATGGTGTTAAATGGAAAGCTAGTATGCTATGCAGTGTGCACAGTCGATCAGGGGTTAGAGAGGGACATGGGATTCAGCCTTGTGTTAGAAAGTTAGCTTTGTAGATTGTGTTAGCCATGAAGCCATGATATTGTGTAAAAGCACCACCATGCCTTCAACAAAATAAAAGCAATTACTAAGAAAACTAAATAATGTTTAAGATGACAGTATTATCAGATGTGTTTTCTTGCTGAAAGTGCTTCAGTTTTGAATGTGGGTTTTGTCAGGCAGCTGCTCTTCTCATCTTTCCAGTACTGCGGACCATACTGATTTTCACCCATGCTGGCGACTGACAGTTAGTGTAATTAACAATTATTAGGACACATAGATTGATACATACAGTTAAACAGCCCAGTGCTGTAATGCTCTATCATCACCATTCATGGAATTCTTTTTGCCCAGATTACTCTGAAACTGTTGAAACTGTTGTATAATCTCTAATATCACACTGTGGCTTACCCCTAAATGTGCTTTTTAAGACGTGGAGACTCATATCCGGGGCTCAAATCCAGTTGGCAGGAGAGTTTCCTTGCATTTGTTACTTCATCACGGTAATTCTCTGTGATGTGGATTGCCATTCGTTCTTCCCCTTTTGTTTGTTTCCTGAAACAACTTCAGCTGACGGCAAATTGTGGTCTTTCTTCACTTTCAGCTGTCGATTCACATTGATGGCTCATTCATTAAGGCACACTAAGTGCTCGGTTTGGAATGAGCTATAAAGCGAGAGGGAGGAATTAGTCTGATTATTCATCTGCCCCTCTTCTCAATCCTGTTTTCTTTACTTCATTTATCCAAAACACACTTGGTAAACGTGTGAAGAATAACAATGTATGGATTACTTTTTGAAATTTCTCTCTCTCTCTCGCTCTTTCTCTTTCTCTCTCTCTATGTCACTTTCTTTCTCCCATAGAGTAATGTGTACAATGTGCAATTCTCCCTGTTTAATCTTACACAAATCTTTAACCTTGTTCCTCCAAACAAACAAACAAATAAACAAGCAAGCAGGTAAACAAACAAATTAAAACATTTTGCACATACTTTAAAGGTAAAACAAATCTAAATATTAGATAACATTTAGACCAATAGAAGAGCATTAGCCATCACTTTAAACGTCTCATCTGTGATCTGGTGTCTTGCATTTCGGTTTGCCTCTTTAGCTGGTTAATACATAGCAGTTTTTAAAAACAAAAAAAAATTCCCAGATTTTCTCCCTAATTTAGTCGTGTCCAATTCCCTCCCGTCACTAGGGGGGCTCCCACATTAAGGCTACTTACTACCATTCAGCCAGGAGGGCCGAGGGCTGTCACGTCTTTCCTCCGAACCACGTGACACCAGCCAACCTCTTTTTTTCGAACTGATCGCTCACGCACCGTTGGGGGCGGCGTAACACACTCGGAGGACAGTGCTATCCGCTCCCTCCGCGTGCACGAGCTCGCAGACGCCCCGAATGGCGTAGAGCCGTGATTAATGTGGGAGCACTAAGTACCTCTCATCCCTCCCCGCTGAGAGAGCTCGGCCAATTTAGTTCTCTCGAGACCTCCGGCTGTGAGAGGTTAAAGCATCACCCGGGAACCGAACCAGCGATCTCCGGATGATAGGAGAGATCGAGTCGACTAGGAGAGACACAAACGCACACATGCACAATGGATATTAGAATGTTCTCTACAACAAAACATGGGAAGTTTCTTAAAGACACCTGTCAGTGAATCCCAGGAAGTATTGCCATATAAAGAATGAAGAAGAGGGAGAGCAACAGAAAGGTAACACTATCTAGGGAAACAGAATTAGGTAAAAAAAAAATTAAGTAAGCTTCTTGGTGATGCTAAGAAAGGGGGCGATTGTCACCAAAAGGGTTAAGCAAAAAGAAGGGTGGCTGTGAATAAGGAAGATGTATCAAAAAGGTGTGGGTGTGGCCAGAGGAGGGTTGCTATGGCCAAAAAGGGTGTGGGTGTGGCTAGGGGAGGTTTTGCTGTGGCCAATGAGGGTATGGCAAAAAGATGGGCTCCGGCGAGAGGAGGTGTATGTGGCCAAAGGAGGAAAGCAGTGACCAAGGAAGGTGTGACAAAAAGGTGTAGGTGTGGCCAAAGAAAGAAGGCTACAATCAAAAAAGGTGTGACAAAATCTGGTAGGTGTGGCCAGTGGAGGGGTGGCTGTGCCCAAGAAGGGTGTGACAAAAGGAGGTGAGTGTGGCCAAAGGAGGGTGTCTATGGCCAAAGATGTTGGTGGGTGGAACTAATTATGCTATATCATTGCTAATCTTTCATGACAAATAAGGACAAAAGCTCAGTATTATAAAAAAATGTACACTCTTGTCCCATGTGTCATTACTAACACCTAGATGAAATTTCTACAATTATTTCACTTAATCCCACTTACTGCACATGCTCCATATTTATATAGAGAATATTTAATTTTCAGCAGACCACCTGATATCAAATGCACTGATAAGTGAGCGGATATGGAAAAACACACAGCAAATGAAAGGGCTGCCAAAGCAAGGAGCTCATATGTCATTTGATTACCAACTGGGCAGTGGAAATATAAATAGCAGTGTCACAGTGGTAGGACAATTTAGTTTCCGGTGAATGGAGACCGAGACGAATGGAATCAATTTAATCCGCATTGGCCAAGGCTTTGCAACATGACAAATTGTCAGTCACCTTCTGCTATTGTGGGCATGGCATAGACGAGAGTTTTCTGCAGCTCGTTTGCTCTTCATGGAAGCAATACATTGCTTTCAACGAAAAGTGATGATGTCACCAAGCTGGATGCTCTCTATGTGCTGGCTGTGTAATCACATTGAAGTAGAGTGATTGAGGACACAGCACAGGGACATGAGGGTGTCTATAAAATCATTATGTGGAATCTTGTTCCTACAGACCCTTCTGTGAGGATTTGAGTAATTTCTTTGGGTTTTTCCTTTCTGCCATAATCCTATTGAATGTGCCTGCAGTGATTGTGACACAAATACACAGATGGAGATCATTTAGTGGCTCAGAATTGCAGATTGAGATTAGTTATTATTATTATTATTATTATTATTATTATTATTATTATTATTATTATTATTATTGTTGTATTATAAGTACTATTAATAACAGCAACAACAACAATAATAATAATAATTTCATTATTATTATTGACTGTGCTATTT
>JAOVVA010000041.1:6129316-6177667 GCA_028565275.1 Leiocassis micropogon
AAAATAATAATAATAATAATAATAATAATAATAATAATAATAATAATAATTATTATTATTATTATTATTATTATTATAACATTAATAATAATAATAATAATAATAATAATAATAATAATAATAATAATAATGTCATTATTATTATTGACTGTGCTATTTAGAATCCTGACCTCTAACCTTAATAAATACTATCATGCTAAATACTTACACCTGAAGTGTGAATTTGCCCCAGTTTATTTGTTTGACTCAGCAGAAGACAAAAACACACCTTCTCCATTCTGCAGTAACATGCTCTACTTGTTTCCCAGGCAACAGAGTAATTCTGGTATCAAGACTTTTGTTGCTGTCTGTATGGTGCCATTACTGTATAGTGATATTGCTGTACTGATGTGAGACCTTTTATTACCTATACTGGGTCACTACATAAGCTCTAATAGAAGTATATACAAAATAACCCAAGGATATTAAGCCTTGGGTGAAAATAATACCATTTAAATTTTTCATATGTTTAAAAAGACAGTATAACCAAGCTGAGTATTTTTTTTTCTACAGTCTTTCAAATCTTTCAAAATATAAATCTTTCAAAACAGAACAATTGAATTTGTGCATCTTAGAAATGTGTGCATGTGATCGAGCATAATGAGCTAATAATCAATTGTAAATTAATAATCAAAATGTAAATTTCTCCTATTCCTCCCATTTAAATGTCTTAACTGTGTGCAGATAAGAAATTAACATGGGAGGAATGTGTAGAACTGTCGCCTCACTCCCCTATGATTGGAAATTTGAATTTCACTTCTGGTCTTTGTGCGTGTGGATTTTACATGTTTTATAAGTGCTATAAGCAAGAGATACAGTAAATGGATGCTGGGTCAGCATCCTAACCAACCTTGCTGGTTTAAAACACCCCATGCTGGGTTAGTCTATACTGGACACAGTGAGGGGTTTCTAGATGTACAAGAATAGGGTTATTTAAATCTAGAAATTTTCAGAGTACACCACAAAATTTATCCAAGTAAATGACAGGACTGCTAACGTGTGCAAAGAATATAATCGGTGTTATCAATTTCAGTGACTCAGATTTAAATATATGAGTCACAGGCTACAAAGCTAATAAGCTAGTCTTGGGGTGGGGGGGGGGGGGGGGAATCTAACTCTCCAAACTGGGAAAGCAAATAATTTTTTTCTCCTGTGAAAAGACTATGTCTGCAGATTCATTGGCACTGAATATCTACTTTAAAGAGAATGATACTTCACAAGGTCAGAATTTATATGAGCATATGGGAAGCAGAGGTTCTACTGTAGTTACACGATCAGCTTAGTATCCACATGCATCATCACGCTCACCAGTCGAGGTTTCTTAACCTGTCTGGAGGTTAACAGACAATATATCAATCACTACTAAACTATGACTCATATAATTCTTATCAGCAGCAGAGTTTCCAAGACATCATGATATAAGACAGTGGAGAATGAAAATGATTTCCTTTTCATCTCAGTGAAAAGGCATGTAATGGTATCAGTGCAAGCAAATTGATTCATCTTTGCACTGCACTCAAAAGAATGCCATGCCACTAGCAGGAGATTTCTTACAATTAGACAGGTAGCCTCCATCTGAAAAGCAGCTCCATGCTCACAGTCTAGACATGATAGTGTCATTCCATGTGTAAGGGTTGTGCTTTTTATTAAGTTCTAATTACAGCAGGACTCTAACTGTTTCATTTCTCTCATACTACAGCAATAGCTTATCAGCAAATTACCTTAATGGGCTATTTGAACATTTCTAAGTGACTTTTCTTTCCCAGGAATGGTTTATTAAGTTAAAAGTAAGCATTTGAGCAAGATCTATAGAAACTACAGATATACAATACTCTTAGAGCTACATGTGCCAGATGTACAACTTTTATTTATGTATTAATTTTTCTTGTCTATAAATACTTGAAGCTATGAAGCCTATAAAATAGCAAAATGGACACAGTGGTTGTTCTGCACACATGCTCAACATTCATTTTATACAACACATCAATACATCTGCTCACTCATGCAATTATCTAAACAGCCTGGCATTAACACAAAACATAAAATGTGAAGATACAAGAGTTTCAATTAATGTTCACATCAAACATCAGAATGACTTTGACCATGGCATGGCTGTTGGTGCCATATGGGCTGGTTTGAATATTTTACAAACTGCTGATACAACACTATGAAGAGTGTACATGAAACAGAATGAAAAACAAAAGACGTGCACTGAGCAGCAGTTTTGAAAGCAGAACTGTCTTTCTGATAAGAGAGGTCCAAGGAGAGAAGAGAGACTGGTTTAAGCTTATCGAAACGGGAAGGAATTTAAAACGTCATAATTTCAGGAAATCATCTCAGAACTAACAAAAAAAACTCAAACAAACAAACAAACAAAAAAGTTAAGATGAAGAACACATTGGACCCCACTCCTGTCAACTAAGAACAGGAAGCATAGTTACATTGGGTGCAGACTCACCAAGATTGGACCACTGTGGGAAAAATGTCTCCTTGTCTTCTTTCAATCACTGTCAGGGTTTGTTGAGCATGTGCACACTGTATCCTCAGATTCCTGTTGCCTGAAAGAAATGAAATCCAATTGGAAGTTATTACGTTGTAAACCTTATGAAATAAATGAAGCTGCAATATTTTGACCTATTTTACCCACAGAGGAAATGAAGACAGTGCATCAATAATGTTTAGTATTCAGTGCAGTAACTATGTAAAAAGTATTTGTCCCAAAGACAAAGAGCACAGTTAAACACAAGTGTAGACAGAGACACACCCCAAATATAGTGTATACTAAAGGTATATATAGGTTGTATGGCAACCATACTATTTTGTGCATTTCATACTATCTAATACCATTAATCCATGCCATTATTTGCATGGACTTCCTTGTAAGACACAACCAAAACTTGAATGGAACTGAACTGAGTTCGGGTTTAATTGAATTGAATGTAGAACTTTTATATAAGCAACAATGAGCCATCTGGTATTAAGCCTAAAGCCTTTTTTTCACTTTTTTTCCCCACATGGCACACATTTTGTACATATACCCAGAAGGCATATTACTCTAGCGACATTAAATCTCTTGCAGCAAAATATGCAGAGGACACACTGTTCCAGAAAGACTTATAAGTCTATTCATTTTAACAAAAAATAATACCCCATTCCTGCATTGTTCCAAATCATTTGCCTTGTGTAAAATCCTTAATATATGCAGAACGGCGAATGTATAGATGTAAGTGAATTCTGTATTAATGTGTCAGGCTTTAGGCCAATAAAACAATTACACTTGAGTTATTGATCTATCCAGGCAATGCCTTAATCTTTGCTTATTATATTGCTTAGGAATCAATGTTTACCGTCAAGACACTGGTGTTTGGTTAAATACCTGTTTATGGCAAATACTATTAATAGTAATAGTAATAAATGTTTATTAATCCCTGGATTTTATCATGTTTTGTGTTGCCATTTTATTAAAGCAATAAGCCATGTGAGAGCAGACATTACAGTGATGGATAAGGAGGGTTTAATCACGCTGCTACACATTATGCCTTATAACAGCCTTACCTGTGATAAAATCACTGTAATGCAAAACCTCGAGTGGCTTATTGCTTTAATGGACAAACAGTGTGTAGAGAGAGTAAAGAGCTTTATTGTTCACTAGCTATATATAAGACTTTTTGCAATGTGCTATAGAAAGGGACAACAGTGAAGCATCAGCCAACATGTAATGCAAATTGGGGAAGCTGCAGTGCAAATGAAGTGCACAAGTACAAGACAATAAAAATATAGACTTGATACAATGGGGACATAAAAAATGAAACTTTTATAATAGTGGAACATACAGTAAGCTACAGTCCATAAACACCAGCGCTGTTCTGTCGACAGAAATGCTTAGGGAATAGCCAGACTAGTATGAGCTGACATTAAGGCTATGCTAACTGACAAATAACCACTCTATAAAGTCATGGTGCGTAGGAAAGCATATAGGAAGCATTTCACAACAGCAGAAATTTATCCTGAGGTTACAGTAAGCACTGATACAGTGAGGACAACACTACCATTACAATAGAACATGACTACATGCTACATGCTACTACAGTGTAATGATATGAACTGCAGAGGTGTGTAATAATGTAATACTTATCACTACATCCTAGTATCACAGAAGACTATGAGCATTACACTTAATAATGGCCATTTCTTTATGACAGATACCACTGGTATAGTGGTATAGTGGTAACCCCTCCAGGGTTCAGGTTCGATTTCCATTTTCAGGGTCTGTGTGCATGGAGTTTGCATGGTTCTCCGTAGTCTGTGAATGATCAGGTAAGTGTGTGTATGTGTGCCCTGCGATGGATTGGCACCGCGTCCAGGATGTACCCCGCCTTGTGCCGTAAGTCTCCTGGGACAGGCTCCAGGCCCCCGGCAACCCTGTATACAGGAGAAAGTGGTATAGACGATGAGTGAGTCAGTGAGTGAAATACCACTGATGTGAATAGAAAGTGCATAATGTCAAATGGACGTGATATAATAATGAATGTGAATACTGTGTAAATATTCTGGAACTGAATATATAGGTAAATAATAGGTAAAATAATCAATCTATCAATTAACATCAAATAGCTTAATTGATTAATTAGGAGGGGGAAAAGTACGAGGGTTTAAAACGACGTGGAGGGTTGTTTTGTGCTTAGCTCTTAATTAAGCTTGATTCTCCAGGGAATTCTCCAAGGTGCTGAAAAGGACCGTTTTTATAGCAAGCCGGGAGGTCGTGGGCGGAGAGTAGGCAGCACGTGGCCACGCCCATTGCTGCGCAATTGGCCACAGGGTCACGTGACCGTTCCTCGCACGTTTAGGCCGCTGAATTATAGATGAAAGCGCTCGAGCTGAGAAATGTAGATCGGGTACCCCGCGCGCGCGCATCTCGGCTCGCGCAGCGCACGACCGCCTTTCCGACTCAGCAGCCTACAGGACGAGACGACGAGATGCGTCCCTGGTGCAAGCCCTGATAAAAGTCGTCAGCTCGTTTTTTTTTTTAAATTAATTTCAAATATACAAACAAACAAATAAACGGACAACAAACAATAAATCACTTAAGAACACGGAGAGACAAAAGAGGCGCGATGCTCGGGGTGGTGAAATACGGGACAGCAGTGGTTGTGCTGTTGTTTACTGCATTGCTTCTCTTCACCGGAGCCACCGAGGAGGGAATTCTTACAAGCCATCTTTTAGTGCAACTGCACCAGGGAGTGAGTGAAGATGCCCACCAACTTGCGCTTGAGTATGGCTTTGAGAGTGCCAGACAGGTAAGACTGGTTATTATTTATTAGTTATGAGATTGTTTGCTGTTAAAATAATCACAACTTAAAAGACTTGTCACAAAACAACAGCATTGCTTCATAGCTCTTTGTTATTATTTGTCAAATATATTGCAGTAAAGAAGACTTTATCTAAAACATGCAGACAATGTAAGAGTAATTTGTTCAGGTAAAAGCATAAAGTTTAAGACAGCACTTGTTTTTTCCTCCTTCTCAGGTGAAATGAGGCTTTCTGTTATGGCCAGTTAAAGTTTTACAAACCACCATCTAATTAGTTCACTCACTTAAGAGTGTTACAGCACGTTTAAACATGAAAACATCTAGACTGAATACATTTGAAAAAGATTGTATCTTTATGGCAATAAAAAAAGCTAATAAAATGTTTAAACAACCTACTAGAAGTGTGCATATACACATATGAACATGACATGTCTGTGGACCCATTGTTGAAAGTTGCTGAAACTGTGTTTGACTCAAACTGTTTCAAATCAGTCTCATGCAAGCTACAGACGTTGATAACACATATCTATTTAAACCTCATCGGTTGATGGTAAGCCACAGTGACCTATGATTTCACGCTAGTGGTCAATGCTTTTGGGGATGTTAGGTTGCTAAGGATCCCGACCTCTGCCTATCTACACACACTCAGACACCCTGTTATATATTACAAGCAAATTAGAAACACCAGTCTGTTTTAAACGCATGTCTTTGGACTGTTGGAGGAAACCCATCATGCATGGGGAGAACAGGTGAACAGACCAGGGAACCCCCAACCTTGGTACTAAGTCACAGATAACCTCTTATAGGTGATATACAATATCCACTTATACTCATAATTAGTTGCTGTGGACGTGTCTATGGCAGTTAAGAATTTATAAATAAATCACATTGAAATCTGTAAGGATATGCTGTAAAATCAGTGTCATTGTAATCTTCAGCTACACTGAGGATAAAGCCATACTTCAGAATCAAGTGGTATATTACAACATTAGAAAATGTCCAATCATGTGGCCAGATGTGCAGGATTTAAGACATACAGTACATAAGCCTAACAAGGGTCTGATGTCCAGATTGACATCTCGTATCGTGCCACATTTATTAAGATATCATAAAGCAAATTTAGCAGCGAATAAAGAATATTGTTCATGTTATGATTAGTTTAGTCAAATGTCAAAACATGAGCTGATATGTGTGTGTGTGTGTGTGTGTGTGTGCAGTGGACTGTTACAACATCTAATGATGTGGAACGCAGGACTTGTTTAGTCAGGCATTCCAAATTTCCCCTGATTATAGCCTAGCGTTTCTATTTAGAAGATCTCACAGAGAGTGTATTACAGAAATTATGCACAGATCCAACTTTGTAATTGCGCCTTTAGCACTTTGTTTCATTTCCATGTGTATTATAATCTGTAAACTGGACATCTGAGGTTTCCATTATGCTTAGCGCTGTCTGTCAGTTTGAAAAATACTAATATGACCTCATCTTTTTTCAGTAACACGCTGTCACACATAGTCAAAAACCTATAATACTATGTTGTATGGATAGAAAAAGGTCATTTATCAAGGTCAGTCCTATGACCTTGGACAACCCTTAATTGAACGTTATGAACATAATTTTCTCATACAGGCTGTTTTTGTCTTTTCTTGAAGCTTCCCTTTGGTGAGAGACTTTTTCATTTCTACCCCCGGGACACTCCTAAGACGAAGAGGAAACGCAGCCTTCGTCGCCGCCAGCATCTGGATAAGGACCGACGGGTGAGCCTACAAGCTCAGTGTTTAGTTCCCATAGAAACTGGCCCAGTTTCAGTCCCTGGAAAACAATAGTTAATAGGGGAGTGTGATGATGCAGCCTAAAAATTAGATCACAATGTTTTCAAAGGTCTTAATAATAATATTTATCACAGGATACTATAGATAATAGTATCGAAGAGGGCGGGAAATCATTGAAGCTTGTTAAACGGTATTTTACTTTATTGCTTTATATATGAATAGATGCATGTGAATGTCTGAGCTGTTTAGCAGTACTTATCATCAGGGCTGACCCCAAGGTTAAGGCCATCATGGAGAAGTTTAAATATTATTATTAAATTATTTGATGAAAAAATTTGCAAAACAATGTCATGTTTTTATTTTCATAAGGAGTTTAATGATTTTTAAAGCTTTGTTTATTATTTTGTTCAGTGTTATAGACAGGCATCAAGTTAGTACAGACTGTACCTTTGTGAAATGTGATGCAGTAAATAATTTAATAGGTAAGATGCGATAAAAATGGACAAATTTGTCAGTAACTCGTTGTTAGCAGGAAACATAAAACCTTGCAGAATGCTCTGTGCTTGCTAATTAAGGCATGGTACAATTTGTACTCAGCAGCAAAATCACCTTCACGTTACATAAAAATTTTGTTGAAGAAATAAAAAAGCATGATATATGGATGGCTTTTTGACTTGTGATGAACAAGAAATACGGATGTTTATGCCATATAAGGCAGACATCAGGAGACATACTGTTAACTATGATGAGATACAGAATCACTTCTTTGCATCTTATTGCATGCTAGTTTTCCGAAATAATTCTTATTTACTTTCCCTTTTTCCTCTGACACCATAGGAATCATGTAGCTGCTTCCGCCTCTACTGTATATAGTAATTCATGAGTGTAGATTTATGCAAATTGCAATGATAGGGGCACTCATAGCCTTTAGGACAGACTGAGGCTCGTCATCATACACATATGAATAAGAATAAATGTAGTGTTTATGCAGCTATTGGGTGAGAATTCCGGTAGAAGCGTTGCCTTTCTCAGCAAATTTACACACAAGATGGGATAGGCTTAAAAAGGGCACAATTTCCAAACACATTTCCAGCATGTTTTTTGGCACATCTCCCGGATTTTGTGGCTGGAAGATAAATGTTTAAACATTATAATGATTATGAGCAGTTTTAAGAGCTGGTTTTAGGATTAGGCTCGTTTAGTTTTTAATCATTGTGTGTTTTATATGTTTAAGGATTTGAGGCTAGGCAAAATATATATATTGATTCAAAGCTTTGTCACGTACTAGACACTCAGAGGAACAGCTGTTCCCCTGCACCTCCATGCGATTATCCAATCAACCAATCAAGTGTCAGAAGCTCACTGAATCTGGGAAGTTGAAGATCGGGAAAAATAACACCTTGTCTTTTTCCAATAATTAACTGTTAGGTTTTGGGGAACCTGTGTTCATTGTAGCCTTAGATTCATGTTTTTTGGCTAAAAGGAGTGCAACACAATGTTGTTGTCTTCTTATGTAGCCCATCATCGTTATTGTTAATCCTATGATGCTTTTCTGCTTGCCATGTGTGTAAAGAGTGACTAATTGAGTTACTGTTACTGTAGGCATTAGGAAAAGCCGATTCAGTAATGTATCGCTATTCTTGTGTGTGGTAATTCATGTATCGCCACTCTGACTGACATAAAATAGATTTAAAAAAATTTATTTACATGTGGGTGCATTTTAAGTGGTAAAATGTTGCCATTCCTCTTTAATCCTTTAAACTATTCACACAGCTCAGCATACTGTGTGTTAGGAGAAAATTGTTTTGTTTAGAATTGTAACAAAATCTGAAAAAGTTTAACATCGAATCAGGAAATGAATAAAAAAATCATCATACTCGCGGAATCAGGATACAAATCGAATCGGCACGTACAGTAGGTACCGTGATAATATCGTATCCGAAGATCCCGGGTGATTCCCGTCCCTGTAGAAGCCATGTTGTTAAGTCAAAACATTCTGGCTGTTCTTCTCTGATGTCTCGCTTCTATTATGCTGTCACATGATTGGTCGATTGAATAACTGCATAAATGAGAACAGGCACACAAATAAAAATGTTGGTGGTGGGTGTAAAGAAATGAAGTAGAGGAAAGCATAATTTAACATTTTATTTAAGCTGATATGAACACTAGACGTGATGATGCAGGAGCACACAGGCTTAGTATCTTCTATGCATTGCTGTTGAAATAAACACTTATTTACTAAATGTACTGCAGCATTTTAAAGTGACCTTGGTATCTTTTACCGTTAGTATTTAAACTGAAACTAGCAATGCTTTTATGAGCCACATTTGAAATCTAAAGTGATCATTAGGTTTATTCGCTTCTCGACAGTTACTGTGTCAGGCATCAATAAACGTTAAGCAAAGGACTATTCAGACTTGTGCTGGTTAGACTTTCAAGAATCAATCCGAGGACATAGACGAGCTTTTTTAAGTCCTAAACTGTATTCAAGTGTTCGTTATAGAGTGCCCCATATTGATCCCGTACTCCTGCTTTCCTTCTTCGGCTCAGTTCATGCTCACTGCCCAAGCTGTTGGCTGTTTACCCTTAGACAATCCCTGTGTTTACTATGCTCTCGATCCTCTTTATCTGTTCCCTTTCTGTCCTTTTAGGCTGCTATGTAACTGCCCGATTAGATGCTATGCATGGCATTTCACCTACCGCACCTCAGATTATGCCAGAATATGCAGAAAGAACAGTTTGGAGTCCAGTGTTTTGATTTCACGCTTTGGTTGTTTGATTCTTTACTTTCGTACATGTCAGAAAGGCTTGATTTCAATCACTGGTTGAGAAGGACTAGGGTACCATTTTGAAGAGCAGCAGTGACTGTCAGAGATCAGACAGACTATTGTCAATAATGTTCTATAGCTCACACCGCAGGAGCAGAAGTGCTGGGGCTGATAAGAGAGGAAAAGCCATAAATCATTGAGGATGATTACATGGGTTCTCTGTGTTGTGATGATACATAGCTTATTTAACTGCCTTTTTTTTGTCTAGAATTTACTCCTTTTTAAAAAATTCTTACAATCTAATAGCCATTGTTTTACTTTTGAACTCTCACATATGATATAATATTTTATGTTTGCTTGTTTTTTAAGATTTGGCTTCAAGCTCCTAATATTCTCATAAATAGTAGTAAATGATTGTGATGTCCACATTTGGGACAATCTCAGGACAAAGTTTTTTTTTTTTTTACAATGTGTGATGATTTATACTGACTGTTATTAAATTTTATTTGAAGCATTTACAATGATTAACATCAATTCATACCGACCACATCCATAGTCCCATATGTTTCTGCCAGGGGTTTATAATTCCGATTGGAAATTGGGACAGACACAGCACATGTATCTCATGTTACACATCTCTTAGTGTTGCAATGTTATCTTTCTGTTTATTTTTCTTTTGGGAATATTGCTGTGAGGTGCATCTTAGCTCCCAAATTCCTGTTCTATAATATGTACAGCATCCAAACTGCATCACGTCTACTTTCACAAAACAGATCATTTTGCTGGATTTTTACCCCTTTTACTGCTTTTCAGTCTAATATTCCATTAAATTGTTTTTCATTGTATGTATATAGCATCCATACTTTGTTTCCTAGAGGTCCAGTGATAAGCATGCAGTGCTGTCTTTACAGAGGCTGGAGTTTGAATCCTGCTCAGGCCATCATTTTGTTTTTAGTATTTTTCAGCAGTTGTTTTTGCAACATTGTGCTAGGAGCATTTGGTCAAGGTTATTCCATGGTCATATAGTCAAAATTGGTCGAATGTCAAAGTAATTTTAAATTTCAATTCAACTTAATACCAACATTGTACCAACATCTGTAGCCTTGCCATATTAGCGTTACTAAAACTTTAAGACAACCAAACATTTTTGCTGGGCAGAGGTGTCTCAGTGGTTAAGGTGATGGACTACTCATCAGGAGGTCCCAGGTTCAAACACCAGCACCACTAAGTTGCCCTTGCGCAAGGCCTTTAACCCTCGACTGCTTAGATGTATAATGAGGTAAAGTGCAAGTTGCTTTGAATAAGCGTGCATGCCAATTGCCATAATAGTAATGTAACGCTTTGTTGTTACAACTTTATAACAACCAAAACCTCTTTCTTTCTTTTAATCTAAGAATATTCACATTACATATGTTGGATCAATATATTCCAATGGTGCATTCACACTTCTAGATTGGTTCTCTTGGTTCGGACCCAAGCATAAAATGGTATATTAGATTTGGTTTTCTAGTATAAAGTCATGGTTTGCTTAGTGTTCCCACTGGAGCTTTTAATATCAGACCAAAAGTCACAACAGAAAACATGTGAATTATTTGTGGTGGTATCTTTACCAGCTGAAAACCCATGAACAGTTTATAAAATGTAACTTTATACATTGAGAACAACTCATGCATGGTTGCAGATGATGAATGAAAAGGTCGCCAATGCACCTTATGTTTTTAGTTTGCAAGTAAGGCAGACTTGGTTTGTTTATACATTTACGGTCCATGGTGCATTCACATTTCAATTGAACCGCACCTGAGTTTTTCTAAAATCGGACAGAAATTCAACTATTCAAGCAGTCTTTGTTTTGCTTGATGTGCACCTGCAGCGTTAGAACGCCAGCGTTCACACTTGTTCAAGTGAACCAGACTAACAGCACCATAGTTAATTTTAATTATTGTCACACTTGCTCCAAATTCTCCTCTTAAGCTGAGATAATACGGTACCCAAAATGTAACATTTGAGATATCTAGTCTTTGAAATGAGTGGTATCATGAGATGCATCTGATTTTATTGTCAAAATCAGGAACAGCATACTATTGTTTACATACATAATTATCTTTTTAATTGAATACATACATAATTCACTATTATTAATGTCTTGACGTTTTAGAGCTTCAGAAACTGCTGGATCACCAGGCATTTTATTGTGCAATTTTAAACCAGCTTCATTTCAAAACCACAAAAAGAGTTGGAATAATTGTGTTATGAAAAAACAGCTATTTGTGAGTCAAAAATACCACTAACTAATTTCATATGTGTCAAATGTTTGCACCTTTAATCTTAACAAGTCTGGGTCTGAAAATACATGACTGTTAAACTCACCACTTGTTCCAACGCATTCATGCTCCTAAATTTGTAAGCATTAGAATAAGCACATGCATCCCTGTTTTAAATTACAATTAATCGTTTTACAGCAGGTCCCAGGGACTGCACAATGACATTCCGCTACATGAGATGCATTTTTAATGTTTATACTGTGTGCTGCGTTGGAAAAGAGGGCGCTTCTGGGAATTCTCAACTTCTAATTGAGCAGAAATAGGCTGATTTTCAATTGACCTCTCTTTCTCCTTTCTCTTTTTTAAAGTTGTATCTCTTTAAGCCTTGATAAGAGTAGAATTAAAATATTATTTAGCAAGATACCTGCTCCCATGAAATCCGGTACTTGGTCGGATCTCATTTGTGTCACACGTGAGCTGACAGTGATATTCAATAATCTGTGTATATGGCTGCTGATTTACAGAGGAGGAACTAATAAAATCTGTAGGGATTTACATTCTGAAATAACCAACCTGATGGTACTTAAGCCCCCAGAACGATTAATTTACCATAATAAAGTTCAACATAATGTCCTTCAGGATGCTTCTTGACAGCCTACATGTATGACACATTTTTCTTAAAAATAAAACCATGTCTACATTGATACGCTTTTTCTAGCGAAAAAATTCTCTAGGCGAATATTAATAAAGAATATTAAATGTAATACCATATTTTTAACCTGAATTACTCATAGCAATTGTGAAGATTTGTTCATTTAGTTGGCCTTAATAATATACAGTATATCTAGCATAGTAATAATTGTGATGGTTATCAAAGGGCTTTCAAAGCTCTTCCTAAAATTAGCCTATGCCTGCCTTTAATCTTCACGATGTCTGTTTGATGAAAGTGAGAGAACATGCAAATCCGAGCACATAATACAGCCATTCTTTGTTCCGAAGCCCTTATCACACCACATACTGTCTGCTAAATGTGCATCTGGTCTCTGTAGGTTGCAGCTTCTGTTGGGATAAAGAGTACAGCCCTGGAGATTTAATTGAGTGATAAATGTTTTATTTACCATGCAAAAGGAAATCTCATGAATTCTAATATTTCATATAGGTATTTGTAAAATTGTTAAAATTGTCAACGATTTTTATTCTATGTCTCAGGTAAAAAAGGTGATTATGCAGGAGGGATTCGAACGTCAGAAGAGAGGCTATCGAAACATCGATGACTTTGATAGCGGTTTAAATGATCCCCTTTTTACCAAGCAGTGGTACCTAGTAAGTAATTACCACCTTTATCATCTTCATGCCTTAATGCCTGACCTTCAGTTCCATAGCTGTTCATGGCAAATTCATCAAATAAAAAATTTAAAATATTTGCCTCATTTGCAATCAGTGTCAAGTGTAATCTCAGAGCAAGCGTCTTCAGCGCCTTCTTTATTCCCACCATGACTTTATCATCATTGGAAACTGTGTCTACTTTATGAAAACAGAACGTCACCTTTATTGAGCTTGTCATTTTTAAATGTTTCCCAGCACCGGTCTATTATCAGTGACCTTTATTTTGCTCTGTAATATTGTTGAGGTTGTGACTAATTTTATAATGTCCACACACCTGGAGTGTTCGGCTCATGAGAAAGGGTCCATATTGTGTTGTTGATTAGATAAATACAGGGCAGGCAGACGGCACTCCTGGGCTGGACCTCAACGTGGCTGAGGCCTGGAAGATGGGCTACACTGGAAAAGGAGTGACCATCGCCATCATGGATGATGGTACATGAGCTTTAACTGTGTCTGCCATTTTAATTTGTTAACTACTGTTTTTTTTATGACATACTTTATTTAATTGGTATGAATTTATACCACCGATAAAGCATGTTTTACTATTTTGACAGGAATCGACTATTTACACCCAGACCTTGCTTCCAATTATGTAAGTATATGTAATCATGTTTTGTATACTTAAGGGATGTAACTGAAAAAAATATTATTTTTAAACTGGTACAAATAATTTTAAGAATATATGACATTATATGACAAAATATGAAAATGAACTCAAACTGTATCCAATCTGTGACAGTGTTGCTGATATCAGGTCAACAGCTACCCTTCCCCGTGCCTACAATTACACCACAAACACCTACAATTTATTTATATTTTCCCTAAAGATATACATGCTTGTAAACATAAATACATAGATTTCTAGTTAACATTCAATCTTCAGATCTCTCTGTAATAGCTAAGTACTGTATGGTAGTGATAATACACTGCCCGGCCAAAAAAGTAATGCAAACGCAAATAGTTAAGAGCCTTAAATTGGATAATTACTACAGTAATTAATATTGTCCAGCTAGGAACAAGTTATTTAACCCTAACTGATGGAGTGAGTAGCTTCTCATGTTAGAAGATGTATCATGTGGTCATGGCAAAGATGTTACTCTGTTTCAAAAGGGTCAATTATTGGCATGCATCAAGCAAAGAAAACAACTGAGGAGATTGCTGATACTACAAAAATTATGGAAGGATAGCGGTGCACCATCATCTTGGAGAAAGAAATGATTGTGATCGGAAAATTGTTGAATGACTGTGATTTGAGATTACAAAAAAAAAAAAATCAACAGTAGAAATGTTTATTAGTGAAAAAAAGAGCATTTTCACATGCAAAGTGCGAAGAAAACTTAAAGGATTGGGACTAAACAGCTGTGTAGCTTTACGAAAACCACTTATCAGTGAAAAAAGCCTTCGTTTTATTAGGGAGCATGAAGAATGGACTGTGGAGGATTGGAAAAATGCCATGTTGTCTGAGGAGATTTACGTTGATCAGGTCCAGATTGAACCTTATTACAATCTTATTTGCAGTAAATCTTCTATATTTTGATATTTTCAGAGTTTATATTTTATTCGTGAATGTCTGTCAAACACGTCACAGTTGTAATTTTACTCCAAACATTATTTTGTAGTAATTTTAATAATTTCCGCAGGAAAGCCTTTCTATGCTTCTTCAGCTAATACTATTATTCATTAATATTCATAAGCAGTCCACTAACAGTCATACATTTTCATGAATTAAAGCTGTTTCCAGTACAAAAGAGAGCAAAATATTTCGCTTCTATAGCAGAAAGACATTTCAGAGCAATGAATTTATAGAATGGTTTATTAACAATAATTTTTATTAACAATAATGCATATTTGTTGGACTCGGAGAGGTAGAACAGCCAGTAGCATTCTGAGTTAACTGAAATGCGTGCCTCATGGTGTCTTTTTGGAATCAGTGGTTTGTATGCTGTCTTTGTTTCCAACCTGTGAAAGAAATATGCTGATTATATATTTAAGCAATAATAAATCTTACAATGCTTATCTGTGTTGTCCTGAGAGAAACATGGTAATTATAAGGATAATGAGCAGAAAGATTTCAGAAAATGTTCGTCTTTAATCAATGATTGATGTCATTTATCTGGTGAACATTTGTGAATCTGCACGGCTTCAGCTCTTTTATAGTACAATCAAAGACGAAAATATAGGCCATAGCTAGCTTGTGTGTGCATTTCTACCTGGAACTAATGAGCGGCTTTTCTTTTCCATATGTGAGGTGGGATCAGAGTGTGCCTTAGCCATTATTAAATGCTGCAATTTTTCCGTCACAAATCTCAGTAGAGATTTCAGAGCCGAGTGTCACAGTGTAATAAATAAACACACACTCACACATCTATCTATCTATCTATCTACCTACCTACCTACCTACCTCCCTCCCTCCCTCCCTCTGTATATATGTATATGTGTATATACCGTGGATCTCTTGGTCTACTTTAGTACATGAAACCGCAATCATGGGGAAGACTGTTGACTTGACATTTGCTCAGAAAATGATCATCGACACCCTGGAACAAGCAGGGTTAGCCAATGATGAACGTGCTAAAGGTCATTGATGAAAGGACTGGCTGTTCGCAGAGTTTTGCATCAAGGCATATTCAAGGAAAGCTGACTGGAAGGGAAAAGTGTGGTAGGAAAAGGTGCAGAAGCAACCTTATGAAGTTTGTCAAAAAAGTGAGATAGCTTCACAAGGAGTGAAGTGAGGCTGGAGTCAGTGTACCAAGAGCCACCATGTACAGACGTCTTCAGGAAACGGGCTACAACTGTTGCATTCCTAGTATCAAGCCCTTCTGAATCAGAGACAACAACAGTCCCTGGGCTAAGAAGAAAAAAAGAACTGGAACTTGCTGAAGTAATCTTTTCAGATGAAAGTGAATTTTTCATTGAATTTAAAAATCAAAGTCTCATAGTCTAGAGGAAGAGTGGGGAGGCATAAAATCCAAGTTGTGTGAAGTTTCCACAGTTGGTGATGATTTGGGGTGCCATGTAATCTGCAGGTGTTGGTCCACTGTGTTTAATCAACACTTAGTGCCTGCTCACAGTGCCAAAACTACCACTAACTGGTTTGCCGACCAGAATATTACTGTGCTTGATTGGCCAGCAAATTTGTATGACCAGAACTCCACAGAAAACCTACAGGGGATTATAGAAAGGATGATGAGAACGGCTGCTGTCAAAGCACGCTGGTCGTCAATTACACCTCCATGCCATGCCGCATTGTTTAATTAATTTTTGCTAAGGGAGATTCGTGTGAGTGTGTAAATATACCTTTCAGATGTTGGACACGTTAGTATTGTAAACCCTGTTTTCAATTGATCATAAGAAATATTATAATATTTTGAGATACTAGATATTTGATTTTCATGAGCCAAATCAAAATAAAAAAGGCTTGAAATATTTCACTTTAGGGCTTCTGAATTTATAATATGAGTTTGACATTTTGAATCAAATTATAAAAAAAAAAAACTTTCCATGATATTTTAATTTATTGAGATGCATTGTATATCAATCGCTGTATTTTATTTTTTTTTTTACAATTTTCTACGTCTACCTTTAGTGAACTCGCACATTCATAGGAAGCAGGCAGTTTAAAAGGTATATGTGCTCAGTTCAGTTTATGTGAAAGTCCTGATTCGGGGTTGCGAGTGTAGTGTAGTGTGCGCTACGAGTCTTACCGTGCCTTTGAACACAGAGGAGTCTCAACCCAAAAATAACCTTTGCTTATCTGTGGCGCTGGGTGATGCCAGCACACGCTCCGCTGGGCCGATGTCTCCTGCCGAGCCAGGCTGAAACAGTCATTTACTGCCTCCTCCCCCTCCTCTCCTCCTTCACTCCTTTGCTCTCTCTTCCATTCCCTTCCCTTCCTTCTTTGCTGCTACTGTTTTATTTAGCATCAATTCCACCCAGAGCTCCAGCTCCTCGTTCCCTCTGAATTATCAGAACACATGCAGGCATCTTTGCTGCAGCATACACCAGCTTTACAGGGACTGAGGGGAAAAAAAACATGCATTGCTTTACTTGTCTCTATTTTTAGTGGACGATGATCCTTTGTAGCCTAGTTTGAAAATAATTCTTAATAAATTTGCTTGACTGAAGCTGTATGTGGGATTTTCGACTGCACTTGACTGCATTCGTAGGTGGCAGCCAAATGGAGGTTTGCCAGAGCCCTTCTCTCTCTCTCTTACTCTCTCTTTTTCTCTCTCATTCTCTCTCTCTTTTTTCTGCCAGACATAACAGATAACAAGCACAAGCTGCCAGTTCCTCCTTGCAGCTTTATGTATGTTTTTTTCCCATGAAGTTGCCATAGCAATAACTTGATATATTTTACACGCAAGGAACATCCCACACTCTTTTTATTTATTTATTTTATTATCATTATTTTTTTTATCTAGTATGCAAATAATGTTTATGCAGTGTAGTGCACTTTTTCCCCATGTCTGTTTGGGTTTCCTCCAGGTGCTCTGGCTTCCTCCCACCCCTACTGTATATGCATGCCAATAGGTAGACTGATTACACTAAAAAGCAAAATTTCATTAACCAATCAGAAAGATTAAACAGTGAGGGAGCAGTGTTGTGTCCGAGATGTTTGGTAAGTCGATTAAGGGAATTATATCGATTGACTTTGTGCAGGTCTGTTTGTCTTTCTGTTTTTTTATTTTTTTAATGCTTCTGTACAGTTGCGCTGTTTACTCAATTCTTGTCAAGTCCTAACTTCCTATTGGATTACTCCAAATATTCAGTAGATAGTAGCCTAAAGCATAAATCAAGTGTGATAACCTGTCGACTTAATTATGTCATCACTAATGTTATCCTGCCCTACCGAAATCTCTTGTCATGAATCACATTTTTCAAAATGGGCAGGCGAATGGAAAATATGAGCTAAAAAGAGTCAAGGATAAGAGCACATCTTGACAACATGCACTCAGGCACAGCATGTAGTTGACACTGTATAGACCTCCTACCTCTTTCTGAGCACTGTCAAAGAAATCCTGATCATCTCTGGAGCATGTTTCTTTGCTTCTTTAGATAAAGACAGTTACACTCTAATAGCCTGTGATAGTTCTAAAAACAGCAATGACCAGAATATTCCCTGATATAAGGGTAAGTGGTGCAAATAGTAACCCATTATTTCTGATCTCAAATAATCAACTTGAGCTATTTATACAGTACATGTGGTCCGTCATATTTGTTGCTGGGAGACTATTTAAAGGAATTTAAAGGAGGTGTTTCCATAACATTTTATTCAGTCACCTTAAGCTTTGATTACTGCACACAATGTGGTGGCCAGCTCATGTGTGAAAATTCTCTCAGTGCTTTTCCCACAAAACCAGACTCCGAATGGGGCATGGTCATGCACCTGGCCCATACTCATGCCCTAGGGGAGCTTTTTGAGAAAAAAAAATGCCATTACAAATACGCTTCCTGGCCAAAAATGTCACGCACTCTAAGATTTCATTCTGCCACTTGTAGCTTTGGTTATAACACACAATGTGGTGACCAGTTCCCTTGTGAAAATTGTTCCTCATGCTCCAAGAACCACTCTTTTACAAACTGAGTCCTGGAATGTACAGTACCTGTGCCATCAGGGAACAAAAACTCCATAGATTTGATAATTTGGTCATTCAGTACATTCAGGTTGTCAGCTGACTTCATTTTATTGCCACATAGTGCTGTCAAGCGTAGACCTGACTAACTGACACTGCCTTTAGGGGCTTGTACAGTGGGCACTATGCATGATGGGTGCATCACTTTATGTGCTTCTCTTCTTACCATGATGCACTCATCACTCTAGTATAGGTTCAGTCTCAACTTATCACACGGTAGATGACATTTTTCCATTGCTCCAAAGTGCATTCTTCATGCTCCCTAACAAATTCAAACATTTTATCTGATTCGTCTCACTAACAAGTGGCTTTCTTATGACCATTAAACTGTTTAGTCCCAATCCTGGAAGTTCTTGTCACATTGTGTGCATATGGAGATGCGTTTCACTATTAATGCTTTTTCACTATTAAATTACAGTTATGTTTTTTTTTACTGTTGATTTTTTTAACTATGCAACTCCACCAAGTGTTTATGTGATCTCCATTCATCATTTTTTCTACAACTTTAAAGTTCAACACTATCCTTCCAGGTTTTGATAATGTGTAATTCGTAAGACAGTTCTAATAATTTCAAGTATCCTTAGTTGTTTTCTTTACTTGATGCAGACCAATAATTTGACCCCAATAAAATGGCGACTTTTTTGGCCAGGCAGAGTATATGATAACCATTTTGAAGTATGTCAAGCAAGGAATATAATTAATTGGTGATAATATATCACACTAACCTAGCCATGATAATTTGTTATTATAGCATTTTTTATTATTTCTAATTGACTGCAGCCTCTATTAAAAAAAACAAAAAAAACAACAGAAAGTACAACCTATTGATGACCATGTATGATTGCTAAAGACAACAATAGGCAATAATTAGCCTAAAATAGACTTTCTTTTTTTAAAGCAGTACATTATTAGTACAGTAAGCTTAAAGAATGTGGATCATTTGCCATAGAAGTGAACGAGCTGTTACTCTAGAAATGATCATGTATTCAGGCACATGCATTAAAATAAACCTATTACTTACGGCACAGCCACAACCATTGTCAGAGTCTTGCTGTTAAAGAAAATTAATCCACAACCCTGTGATCCGAGAATTCAGCCACGCTGTGGGATTAATAACTTTAACTCTGTATTATAGGAGAAGTCGGAAATCACAGCAGGCCAGATTTTAAAAACTATTTTATGAACACAAGGACAGATGGTCTGTAGAGATTTTTAATGAGCTATGCATAATTGCAACTGACTTTTTCAAATCATACTTGAAACTTGTGCTGCTCCAACTTAGGTGGTTATTAAATTTGTAATTGAATCACATACTGCTGTTTGTCTAGAGGATCATGAATCATAACAGAAATGGAACAAAAGGAGCAAAGGCAACCCTAGTAAAGATTTCTGTGAAAATCACTGTGCTCTAGTACATCTGTGCCACTCGAAAATTGTGTGAACTGATTCTGCTCAGCTTGTCTCTGTGGTATTGATGTCAGAAATTTCTGCCCACCTTAAACCACTACAGTGATCCAACGCAGCCCGGTAGCGTCAATAACTCTCAGCCATCAGCCATATACACCGAGATACCTGCTCCAAGCATGTCATTACCCTGCACAGAGCACAGAGATGAGAAGCTGCCCTTTGTCTTTCACTGACTCATCCTGGCAAATGCCAGCCAGAATACTTATCCCTGGAGCCATCAGTGGTTTCTATGTATGATATTTTCAACTACAGCCTAATGAATTCCAGTCTCTCAATGCTGGCTGTCTGGGAAATACAGGTTTTACATTCTGTGAATATGTGTGTGTGTGTGTGACTGTGTGTGTGTGTGTGTGTGTGTGTGTACAAAACACAGAAAATAGTGTTGCGAGTAGCACTAGCAGACCCACTTGTATGTATTAGTGTACGAACAGCACAGCAACCTGTGGGGAGCAAAGCCTAACCGCCTAACCTGTCCACAGAAAACCTAATATAGCACAAATTGTTGAAATAAGTTAATGTTGGTTATGTTGGAAAGGACACTGAATCAGTACACTCCTTGCATCACAGCTTACTGTGTATGGAGATTAGCATAGATTTCCCCAAATTACTTTGGTTTTGTTTAAATGCTCCAAATTAGACACACACCTCATGGTATGTGGCCATAAAACATAGAAAACTGTAGTCTATTCAGTTACAATTTCTTTTTGCAATCTGCCCAATAATTATTGTTAACAGATATACAAGTACAATTTCAGGGCTACCTCAGTGCTTTACATGAGAGATTTTTTTGCTTAAAAAGAAAAAAATCAGTAGTGTCCATAACCATGTCAAATTCATGTTGCAATATCTTAACAATTTTTTCATTTTAGAATAATACACTTTTTCTGGTTTATGTTTTATATTTTTCAGGATTCTTATGTTTCATGAGAAATCCAAATTCGCCAAGATTGCCAATGACAATTAAGATCTTTGAAACATTTGAATTCAAACAAGTTATGGACATTACATAACAGGGCATGAAATTGTATTTAGCAAATGTGTTTATTTTTATCTGATAAAAATATAAATGTGTATGTATAGTTGCAAAAAAAATGAAGCATGGATCGGGTGATGAGAAGCATCAAGTATTATGAAAATGGTATACGATTTAAAAATTCTATTTTTTTTTTTACCTAGGTAAGACACTTACATAATGTTATAAAGCACCAATACAATGTTTTGGCTGAATACACGACTAAATACTAATACTGAATACTTATATTCTCTGAATACAAGACTTTTCCATCCAGCTTGATCCGAACACATTTGCAAGAACATACAATATTATTGAATATGTGTAAACAGCTAAGATCAGATTGGATGGAAAAGTTGTATATTCAGACAGTCACACAAACTCTTTAATGTTTTTCTATTCCACATTTAAAACTTTCCAAAAATTCTGCACCCACTCCTCCTTGTCAGAGGTGTTGACTCCATTTCACCACTCCTGACTTCTCAGCCTTAATCACATTTTTCACTGAATGGAGGTTGACAGAAGTAATGTGATCCTGGCCCAGAGCAGCTGTAAGACGTCTTTTAGTCTCCTCCGCTGCCTCATCATTATAACTTGCATGACACTTTGATGTCCACTTAGCATATTTCAAAATGATCCCTTCTGTAGTAGAGGTCACTGTGATCCTGCTGATTAAAAGGTTGCTATTTACAGTCTAGCCCTTTTTGACTGGTGAATGATGTAAAACAGAAATTGGATACAGATCACGTCTTAGGCCCCCGACGAAGATCATGAAGTTTCCACGACGTTCGAACCATATCGGAGAATGGGGTCAACATGACAAAATTTACATTTATCAGGTTCACTCGTTCTGATCCGATCAGATCGCACCATGGCCTTAGCTGGTGTTTATCACATGCTTGTTACTTTACATCACAAAGTGATGGTGTGAAAAGTTGGATCTAGTATTTATGCTAAAATCTCTGAACAGGACATAGACACAAAATAAATATCAAGAAAAATTAGGAAAGAACGTGTTATTAGAAAGTGTGTCCAAACTTTTGACTGCCAAATTATCCAGAAGTTAAAAAAAAGCCCTGTTTTAGAAGGGTTTTTTCCCCTCTTGGCAGTCCATCCCAAACTCTTATTTAGAAAATGTAATCGTTTGGGTGGTACCCATTTAGTTTCCAGATGTGCCATAACATTGCCTCTAAGGAAAGAGTGACTTTAAACTAGCGTTAGCAAATCATTAACAAGTGACAAATACATCTGTTTCTCCTTAACACATCTGTCAGGTGTGACTGTTTCTGAGCTAAATGTCATTTAGTTCTTTTAGTGAGATGACTAAGCTCTATCATAAATTATAGGTTCTGTAAGGTAAAAAAAAACTTGAAAAACATTTGGTTTGATTAATTTCACTTGACATGCAGCAAATTCAAACCAAATGAATATTTACAGACATACAAATTAAAATAAAAGTATAAACCAATGTATAACAAAATGTTGTCAGATTATTTTCCCCCAAATGGCTTAATCCAGTTCTTGTCCTGTTTTGGAGGATTCTAATTTATTAATTCATTCTTGCCTTATTCAAGACAGCTTCCTATGTGTGACAGTAAAGGACAACACATTTACTTGGGGACACATACTGTATAGCCCTCACATCCTTTCACTTTGCTGCTTAGTGCAGCTAAAGACATTAAGGAGAGAGTTAACCACTTTCTTCAGTATGCTTCAGATCGATAGCCAATGATTGGTGCTTGTATTGGTGAGAGACAGAGCCAGCTTTATCTCCCAGATAACAGCTCCAGTTTTGGACATCAGGTTTAAATGTGCAATAAAGTGAATTGCCATTGTCATTTTTAAGGCAATAAAAGACCTTTATGGCTGCTGGGTATTCTCAGAGGAGACAGGTTCTGTAAACCATAATTTTACTAGGAATATGGAAGGAGTAGGATTGGCCAGCAAGTACTATCTCTTCGATTTTAATTAAAGCAAGCATGCGTAACCGAAGAGTGTCCAATTTGAAGGAATAAACAGGAAGAGGCAGAGAAGATAGTGCAGTACAATATACAAGAGCCATTTCGTCTCTGAACAAACATCTGAGATGATCTGTTTACCCAAAATGATGTACAGTCGAGACAGGAGAGATTGAGGATTAGGAGTCTTGCTCAAGTACCCAGCTGTAGTACCTTGGCAATGCAGTGATTTTAAGGATTTAAGGCACTTGAAGCCTTAGCGCATTCATTCAATCCAAGCCAAATGTTTCAGCTTACAGATTTTAGTAATTCATCCCTAGTAAATCCCTAGTCTGTTTTCCTGATTATAATTATGGATTATCACATTTTTGTCATGGCAGCATTGTTGCCTTGCACGTCCAGGTTCTGGGTTTGATTCCTACAGTACCTCGGTTCTGTGTGCATGGAGTTTGTGATTGGTGGCTTTCCTCTGGGTGCTCTGGTTTCCTCCCACAGTCCTTGGCGTTCCTAAATTGCTCGTAGTGTGTGATTGAGCATGTGAGTATGTGTGTGCGCCCTGCAATGAATTGGCACCCTTTCCAGGATGTACTCCGTCTTGTGCCCTAAAACTCCTGGAATAGGCTCCAGCCCCCCGCGACCTGGAATACAGGATAAAGCGGTATAGACAACATTTTTGTATGCCAGTGATCAGAACCTGCTAGGATTTATGACAATGATTTATGGTTCGCTGCAAATATAGTTTCAGGGCTTTGTCCCTTTTTATACTAGGGGTTGTCGAATTGGATCATTTGAGCTGCAAGATCTGGCACAGCTTGGGACTGGCACTGCATGCAGTGGGTGTGTTGTATGCACTGTAGGGTAAAGGTTTATGCCCAAGGACCCAACATTGGCAACTCAGCAGTGGCCATGCTTAACTGCCTAAACTGCCTGAGACACTACTGTCCCTATTGCCACAAATAGGGTGAAGAGAGAAAACTAGAGGAACAATTACTTGTTTACTTATGTTTTTGCAAAGTATTTCTTTAAAATGTTCGTTAGGTGATTCTGATCTGGCTTCCAGTTAGAATTCATTGAATGTCTGGAAGGCATACAAAGCATACAAAAAGGAATGTCAATGAGTGAAATCATAGATCAGATTGCAATAACACTTACACGGAACCTAGAAATTGGCCATCCTTTATGATCCTTACAGTATAAGCAAAGTTTTACCCAGAGGACATTTAGCTTGCATGTGGTCGTCTCCTTGACATTAGCTACTGAGGATGTCAGGGTGATTGGTTATGTACAGCATGAAGAGACTTCAAGCCATCTGTTTTCCCTTCTGTTTTGCCATGAGAAGTAGATATAGTTGGCCACTTCAGTGATCAAAGGTGTCTCTGTTTGCTAAATGCCTTAAAGACTTCGGAATAATTCCATTACCGTCTTACAGCATAGCAGTCGTACAGATATCAATTCACTTGGTTTACAGATGAAAGTACCTGATTTAAACCCAGGGGCAGCCTCCCTGGCAATGACAATAATAGAAACACAATAATGTTTATTGAGATTTACTGTGATTAAAAAGATCATCATGTTTATTCATGTATCAATAGTTTTGCATTTTAGGATTCTTTCTGCTTGAAGCTCAGCAAGATAAGATGAATTCTTTGTATGTTGTGTATGTCACCAAGGGATTACTTTATACAAATGAAAAATTATTTTTGACCCTTGGCTGGTGATCTAATCTACCCATGTGTTGATAATATAAATATTAAAAAAAATCGTGTTAATGAGTGAAAATGTACAGCTTGCTTGTTTTTGAGAACCTGTTCAGGATGTCACATGTCAATAACAAGCTCCCAGAATGAATTGACCTGATTTATCAAAACAGGATTGCATAAACTTCTTCACATGTATCAGGGTGGTTGATGACAGTTTAAAAAGTGGGTTCTGCTGATTCATAAAGCTCTCTATGGGCAAATGAAGTTAGTTTTATCATGATCCAGACATATTGATAAACTATACATGTGCTTGGACATCTTCGACTGTTAAGAAATTGGTAGAGCTTTGGATGTGTGGAAAGTACTGTAGGTACTGTCTGGTGCAGGCATGGATAGTCCTTGTTCATGGTATGTAGGCTATGATTGAATAGCTGTGTGGCCATAAGAAATCCACTTATTAGTGAGACTAATCAGAAGGCTTCAGATTGTTAGGGGGCATAAAGATTGGACTCTGAAGCAATGAAAAAGGGTCAAGTGGTCTGATGAGTCCAGATTGATCCTATTCCAACGTTATGGGTGTATCAGGGTAAGAAGGGGAGCTCATGAGGCAATGTAGAGATCATGTATAGTGACCACTGCACAGGCCTCTGGAGGCAGTGTTATGATCTGGGGTTGCTTCAGTTGGCCAGGTCTAGATTCAGCAATGTTATGTGGCACTAAAATGAAGTCAGCTGAAGACCTGAATGGGTCCTGGAATTTCACCATATTTAAAGATAACAGTTTAAAGTTTAAATCAAAGGTTACTGAATGAAATTTTAGATTGTAATACTTTTTTGGCCAGTCAGAATATTTGTCACTTTTTTGTATTTTATTAATCACCCATTTTTTCCAAAGTAACTGTTAAATTTTCTCTCCATTTTATATAAAATCACTCATGTTAAATAAACATGCGGTTGCGAGTTGTTTTTATATAGTTTCTGATGTGGCACTTCGTTTTGCTGGGTACCTGATTAACCTGCCTGTACATACAGTACATAAGGAATATAATTAAATACAAATATGAAGCGGATACATTTTTCAGATTTAGTTGTATTGGATTATGCATTCTAAACAGATGTGCCTAAATCTACAAAGGGAAACGAGGAAAAAAAAAAATCCTAATTCCAGTTTAGGCCACACCCACATCAGGATTCTGAACACAGATACAACTATTTGGCAGAAAACAACATCGCACGAAACCATGTTGACCATTGTATCACAAGTATTTCTATTTCCATAGCCACTGTTTTCTTATTTCAGAATGCAGAGGCCAGCTATGACTTCAGCAGCAATGACCCATACCCATACCCTCGCTACACAGATGATTGGTTTAACAGGTAATCAGCAGTCCGTCACTCGGTTGGCTTTGTGACTCAAGACCGAAAGGTGGGTGGGGGTGGAAGGAGGATGAGTGTGGTGACCCAAGACTGAGTTTCCTTGCAGCGGTTGGCTGAATTGCTGCTTGCTTTTTTTCTTATTGATTTTCCTAACACATAGTCCTATTAACTCATCTTCTCTCTGGGCTCTCGGCTTGGCTGCATTAATATGGAGCACATGGCCTATGCTGACGCCTCGCAGCACACCGAGCTTGCTGCATCTCACTTTTAAATGTCCGTGGAGCTGTGACCACAGAAAGCAAGGACGGCGCTGAAGAGCGTTAATATATACTGTACTTATCATCTTATTTGTGTATTTCCTGAAGGAGAGCATGTGTTTTTTCTTATAATGCTCAGATTGACGAATGCACTTTGCGGATCAGTTGTGAATGGAATAAGAGTGATTTCTTGGTATGTGTTTGTTTGTTTGGTGGTAGGTGACAACCAGAAGGTGCTCAGTAGGGTCAGAGGCTGTGCACATTAGCACGACTCCCTTTTTATTACTGCCATGCTCAGAATCTCAAGGTTAATAAATCCTTGCACATTGTGACAGCCATAAAGTGCTTCAGGCCATCCTTTCTAATAAAGAAGAGCAGGAGCATGGCTCCTTTTTTGTCCTGGTTTCAGTGTGTGTATGTGTGTGAGGCATATGATTGCAGCAGTAATATCATTACTGTCACAGACTTGCCGGTTAATCAGACAGTTATTTATTAACCCAAAAGCCCTTTTTTTCCTGAGAAGCTCTGCGTTTCTTTTCATTCTCTGGCTTTCTTCCAGGCTTCATGTTTTTCCTTTGTGTTGCTTAGAAGACAACAGTGCACAGTTTCCTCATAATGGCTGCAGATTTCTTTTTAGAAAGATGAGGCTGTCCATAAATGCCATTTTCTAACCCACTTATCAGAAATAGATTTCCATTTATAACACGCCAGCGGTCAGAAGGGTTCCCATTGGATTCTGATTATGTATAGATTGATTTGTGAGTTGTGGGAATGTGCGGTAAGCAGAAATGTTTATGTGAATTAGCAGGCAGTAATAGCTGAAACAGTAGACAGTGATCTTGACTTAGAGACCCATCATTTAAATAAAGTTAGGATTGATAGCATTTAAAATGAGAGCAAGTGACACCTGGTCTTATTTTGTTTTATGTAATTCTTAAAAATAAACAAATAACTATTTTTTTTTCTTTTTGTTGCTCATACTAAGTCAATAAAATGTATTAGCAATGGATTAATCATGAATTATACTAACATGTCATACTTTCTGAATGCAAATGTTCAGCCATGGAACCAGATGTGCCGGGGAGGTGTCTGCAGTGGCTAACAACAACATCTGTGGCGTAGGAGTGGCCTACAATTCCAAAGTGGCTGGTATGTCTCATGCTATTTGTCAGTGTAATTTTGATCCATATCAAGATGAGATCTCATGAGTTCACCAGATATTTATATTTACCTGGATTTAACTTGTAATATAACTCAGTCAGTCACTCACTTACTCATCATTCATATCACCTTATACAGTACTGTGCACGGGGAGAACATGCAAACACGCAAACCTTTATGCAGATGCGGGAATCGAGTCCCAACCCTGGAGGTGCAAGGCGATAGTGCTAACCACTAAGCCGCCTTTACACGAGTCACATACAGTCAAAAGTAAAAAGAAAGAAAGAAAATGGCTCACGGGTACGACTAAATTAATGGTGGTACAGATGATGTAAAGAACACTCCGAACAGTTTTCTGTGAGAAACAGAAGCAGTTATCACATTGTCTTTGCCCTGAACTCTCGTTGAGTGTCATCTCGCTCAAATAATTCCTAAGTTCTCATAAGGGCTAGCTTTAAAGAACATGCCTCCTGAACAGTATGTGCACATCCTTCCCAAATCTCCCTGCCCCAGACTGTTTTAGCCGAACTGCAGCAGATACTGTAACGGAGGAGATACAGCTAAATTATAACTGTATTTAAGCTCAATAGTGAATAATAGAATAATGTTTGTCATAAGAAACATGACCTGGATCTTATAGGCATCCGGATGCTGGACCAGCCATTCATGACGGACATTATCGAAGCTTCCTCCATCAGTCACATGCCGCAGGTTATTGACATCTACAGTGCTAGCTGGGGTCCCACTGATGATGGCAAGACGGTGGACGGACCTCGTGAGCTAACCCTTCAGGCCATGGCAGATGGCGTGAACAAGGTACTCGTGGGAAATATGGTGTTATTGCAAATATAATCAGATCATGTCCACGCTCATGGCAGTTTAAACTGAAAATAAGTTAATTCAGCTACAGACCGAAATATGTGTGTATATACGAAGTGTGCTGTTTAGATGTTTTGTGTTCATACTCCAAACAATATTGTATCTCATAGCATTTCAAGCTAGAAACTGTAACTATGATAGGCATAGTTTTTTAACATGGCCACTTTGATGAACATCGTAGCATGTTAGCATGTAAGACAATGGACGGGTAATTTTTTTTCTAGTAATAATGTAACATTTTTAATGATTATAAAGTATTACAGAAATATATATCAATAGAACTGCATTGATGGTTGGAAAAAAAGTTTCTCCCAGGATGAGAACCTACTGTATGCTATAAAGTATTATTATTTTTGCTTTCATGAAAAATTCAACTGGATGTTCATTATGAACCATGGACCTTTAAAAACTTTTGTGTTTTCTATAAAACTGCACAAGGTTACAGGACTTTCTCTCAATCAAACACGTGCAAAAAAAGTATTTTAGGTTTACCAAAAAGAGAGTAAAACCTAATCATATTTACAAATAATATTTAACTAAATATGAGTCGACAGTTGGCCCTTGATTTACTATGGACCTACCCCTCCACATTTCACTGAGATGACTAGCCAGGCTTCATGGTCCATGGTCTCAAATTAACTTCTGGAAGTAATCACAGCACTTTGGAGTGACACCCTCAGGTTCCCAAGTGATCTGGAATAATGATTGCTACCCTCATATTCCTCCCTCTAGACCAGGGAAAAACAAGTAACACTAATCAAGTCGTCAGTTGAGTCTTCAAGTCTCTAGGCGTCAATCTTTCTGCAGTAGTGATGGCGTGTATAGTTTTTTTTTTTTTTGTACACTTTAAAAAGATGGAGAGAAATTCTCTTGGGAAGTTATATACCATTGTTACACTGGCAAAGTCAAATAATTTTCCTCATAACTGTCCTAGTCTTTGAACATCTTTGACTAAATGACGTAATGCTCAATGTTCAGCAAGCCCAATACGCTTATGGCTTATTGGGGAAACCAGGGTAAGTAATCATATAGCATAGAAATGGTCTTCCGAAGGAACATGCATGAAAATCACTCTAGCTCCTCTCTCTGAAAGTATCCCTTAGAAAGATTATGGTCCTCCCACACCTCGAAGATTCCCTCTTCTGAGCCCTTTGTGTGAATAGAGCTTGTTACAAAGCAGCAGCGTTTAAAGTGCAATCATTTCTTTTAGCTAATTGCAGCCAAGCTGAGCTGATGGGTCTCCGTTCAGGGAGAGGGAACAAAGCGAGAGAGAATACACGATTATGGGGAGGGTGGGAGATGGAGGGGTGTGGTTAGAGGAATAAATAAATTCAGAGAGAGAGAGAGAGAGAAGGAAAGAAAAATGTGTTTACAAAAACAAAACCACGGGCAATTCATTAAGAGTCTGTCTTCAGTTTTCTGAACATTACACTATAAATCCAAGTAATTCACTTAACCAAGCATACTTAATTGCTACATAAAAAGATGATAATCAGGGGACAAGTGGCAATATAAGAGCTAATGGTATGAAACCAAATAAACGTATAGTGTTTATGATTATTGATTGATTATAAAATGATTATAAAAAATTGAGTTGTTCTTCTAAGAGCTAAACTCTGAAATTGACTTCAGAGTCATATGAAATTACAATGCTATTACAATGTGTTATTAACTTTGGTTAAATAAAGGAATGCTAATTATGTGTGTTGTGTATGTCCAGGGCCGCGGGGGTAAAGGCAGTATCTATGTGTGGGCCTCGGGGGATGGTGGTGGCTATGACGACTGCAACTGTGATGGCTATGCCTCCAGCATGTGGACTATCTCCATTAACTCAGCTATTAACGATGGACGCACAGCTTTGTACGATGAGAGCTGCTCCTCCACACTCGCCTCAACATTCAGCAACGGCCGCAAGAGGAACCCTGAGGCAGGAGTGGTGAGTTGGTAGATGTTGTGTGAGTGTGTGGGATTGTAGATGCTCACATGTATGTTGTACACATGTTGTGTGGGAGAACTTGCGTTCTGGATCGGTTTTAATGGTCACATGGTGCAATAAACATGTAATGCTGATTGAGATGTATAGAACTTCCCCAAGGTTTTCCCCAAAGAAATCATAAGAAGACACAAGAATGCATCTGTAGGAATATACAGCAGCTCAGCCTTGCTGGAATTTAATTCAGTCTGTAACACGATGTTGCAGACAATCTGCGACAGAAACATGAAAAGCTGAGGGAGGAAAGGGGATAATGAGCTGACTATCATTAGTATAGCAGTGTCATGAAAGGCATTCGAAATGGAGGAGCAGAATAGGGCTGAGCACTGAGCCTTGTGGGACACCTGTGGAGAGACTGCATGGAGCAGCTGGATACTTTCCATGTCACCTAATTTGACCTTCTTGCAACAATCGTCCCACTACCATGCTGTGCGCTTAATTGCAAGGTTTGTGAGTTTGGACAGGAGACACTTGTGACTGTGTGTTTCAAAGGCTTTTGTGCACAGCTCAAGGAGGATGACAACCAATTTTAGATTGTAATTTAGGTCTATTGGTACAAAGTTACCTATGGGAGTTTTTTTTATAGGGTGTGTGACCTTGAAGCTGGGCTGGTTACTAGAGGCTTGAATAAGCCAAACCAAGCCAAACCAAACAGTTTAATGTCCATAGTAATAAGCAGTAAGTAATACAATGGATTAGCATTTGCCCAATCTATACCAATCCATAATCAATAGTCCTTAAGCCATGATGGAGCCTATGACTCTTGCTTAGTTAGTTAGCTAATAATAGTAAGCTGAAATAACAGAATTGGTAAGACCACTTGATCCTCGAACACCATCTACTGTCTGTGCAAATCCTACTAAGACTGTAGACAATTCTGGAGACTCTGGGAGAGGGAGCTCAGTATATGTTCGAATTTGTGTGGTTCTAAAAAGGGTTTAATCACTTTAATCACTTTAATCACAATTAAGCATAAGACAAAGTGTAGATGTTTTTATGTCAGAATGTGCACTGAAACATGATACTTTAATGCAAAATGTGAAAATTTAATGAAGTTAATTACCACTAAATGGCTACCCATGCTGACAAACACAACCCAGTCGTGATAGCACTTTCAGCTTTAGTACATATGAAAAAAAAAAAAACTTTCAGTTCGAACTATAACTAACGATAATTTTTTAATATTATGAAAATAGTCACGCAATTTCTGTAGCTGAATCTCAAGTGGCTTTCTACACTGCTCATGAGGGCACTAGGTAGGCTGGTCTTCATTATGCTATATCCTATTTAGAGGTCAAACAATTGAGCAAATAAAAAAAAAAACTAATAATAAAATATGTTTTATTCCTGGGGAGAAAAATGAGCACAATACAAAATCTGCACAAATTTCATTGCAGGTAAATATGTAAAGATAAATTTTAAACTTTTATTTAACCTGCTTTAATTCCTGGTTTCTTATAGTATATCCTTTGCAAAAAAGATTTTAAAAAGATTCAGAGACTTAAGCATACACAAAATTATTGAAGATTTCTCTGCCAGGAGAGACACAGTTCCAGCAAGAGATATTTATTAGGATGAATCGTATGTGGATGGTCTGTGCTATTTTTAGCTTGACGTGTATAGCCGGTGTATGCTAACCAAATTAAGCACATAAAGTACAGCACAGCTTGCTTGGCTGTGTAGAAGAGCAACAGCATCGATGCTGCTTCTTCCAGGGGAGAAGTGCTACTGTAGCTACATCTACTGCATATCGATAAGGGAAACAAAGATCAATGATTACTTTAAAGATCAAGATATTGATTGGGAAGCACTTGCTGACTGAGAGGTTTCTTTTATCTGTGCTTTTCATTGAATGGCAGCACACAGAATGCATATACTGTTTATTCAGATGATATAAAGGTTAATTCTCCTGTAGAAAAAGTATCAATAACAAGTAACAATGAGATGAGCTCACACATTGTCTTAGAATGAAAAAAAAAAGATTTTGTTTAGTATTTTCAATTTCAGCCAATAATGTAAGGTTTAAGCCAAAGCATGGCCTAAAATTTGGTCTTTTTTATATGGTAAAATCTAAAAATAACACTCTTTATATTTTTTTCCAAAGGCATACAGATTAGGCTAATTGGTGTTTCCAAAATGCCCATAGTGTGTGAATGAGTGTGTGAGTGTGTGTATGCCCTGCAATGGATCGGCACCTCATCCAGCATGTACCCCGCCACGTGCCCTAAGTTTCCTGGTTTTCCAGGCTCCTGGAGTACTCACTGCGGTAGACAATGAGTGAGAGACATGTCACAAATTCTCCTTCACTTTCCGGCTTTTTAGTTTTTTTATTGTTGTTTTTATATTCGTTTATAACCTGTGCTTTTATATGCCATTATAAAATGCATGTGTTTTGGTCTGTTACCTAATGTGTGCACCTGTTCTATGTTTAGGCCTTAATTATTTTGTGTATTTACTATATGCTTCTGTTTCCTTATCTTTTCGTAGTGCTATAAATTTTATTTGAAGTTATTGGTTTTAGTTAATTGAATTATTTTCCCCCATGATGACAGTCTTCTTAACACATAATTGTATATATTCAGTGCTATTGAGCTGATTCATCTTAGGCACTCTCTCTCTCTCGTTTTGTTATCTTTTAATTCAGATCCAGAAAGCTAATGGCGTTGGCATAAACTGCCATAAACGTTGGCAAAGCTACACTGTCGAATAAAATCGTCCTAGAATGATAGTGAGTCGATATAAATAGAATGTCTCTGTCTCTCTCTCTCTCTCTCTCTCTCTCTCTCTCTCTCTCACTTTCTCTGCAGGCCACCACAGATCTGTATGGAAACTGTACACTGCGTCATTCAGGCACATCAGCTGCTGCTCCTGAGGCTGCTGGAGTGTTTGCCTTGGCATTAGAGGCCAAGTAGGTACACATTTGCTTCTTAGCACATGTTTAATCCACACAGCCTGATTAAAGCTTTATAAAACATGCAGCAGAGCTCATAGTGCAGTATCTTGCAGTATATTGCACTGCATATGAGCCCTACAATGATAGTGTTTTATATCATTTCGGTTTGTATATCTGATGTATTTCTCTTGTGCTTAAGGCCAATATTGAGCAAATCATTGTAACAAATGTCAGCACAAAAAAAAATCCATTGGCCCTTATGTAGGCTTTAAAGCTAATTAAATGGGCGTGAAGCTCACACTTTGCATCAATGCATTGGCTCAAAGCTCTCCATAATTTGCTTAATTGGAAGCAAGAGACCTTTAGAGGGGCAGGTGCTCATTTAAAAAAAAAAGAAAAAAGACATGGATCAGTGTTTAAACCACTAGATACACCATATACTGCCAAAACATTGTAACGATCTGCAGAAATTGCAAATGGCAGTGTGAACTTATGCAACAGCTACATGTATGCATGTGCCAGAGCTAAGCAATGCATGTACTCTACTTTATTACATTTTGTAAGATCATGGCCACTTTAGCGAACACTGACAACAAAAATCATGACTGTTAACACAATTATGTTAGATGCTGTCTGATTTCCCTAGAAAGTATAGCACTATGAATCTAATGTGACAACATATATGCATTGTTTTAAACATAATATGCATGCCGGCTCCACGTTTGCTTTCTGGATAAACAGTTGTTTTGGGGTCAATTCCAGCATCAACAGTGGTAATTATCATTTTTGAAATTGTTGATAAAACCTCCTTATTATGTTTCCATGCAAACCTTTTAAGCAAAACATTTGTCAGCAAACCTTTTAAGTAAAACTATTATACTGTAGCACCAGTGTAATATAATGTAGGCTTTACACTAAATGAAGCAATAGTAGCACTTTGTTAAAGATCATGAAGGAAGCCAAGGTGGAATCTCCTATCCACTCAGGGACGCTGTATATTTAAGTGCAAATAGCTCAAAAAGCAAGTAAAATAATTGACTTCCTTAATGCCTTTAAATAAATAAATAAATGAATAAATAAGACCATTATGG
Organism: Leiocassis micropogon; assembly: GCA_028565275.1. Lineage (NCBI taxonomy): Eukaryota > Metazoa > Chordata > Actinopteri > Siluriformes > Bagridae > Leiocassis > Leiocassis micropogon. The sequence goes on from JAOVVA010000041.1 coordinate 6,164,270, forward strand.
ACATCAAGGGGTAAATGCGCAAATAAGTCTACATTTACATTTACATCTACTGTTCCATGCTGCATTGTATCAAAGGCAATACTGCTATTGCAGGAAAAATTAAATATGTCCCACAGTCAAAATGATCTATATGTCATATTGATTTATTCCTGTTTGTGGTGAAACTGACTTTAACATGTCATTTTCACATCACTTGTGCTGCTCGACACAGTCTTTCTTGTGCTTTGACTGGGTGTTAATGAATGTTGACATGACCTTACCTCTGCAAAGACTCAGTGTTTGCTCAGCATTGAATAATGTTGTAGCTGATGGTGGAGCAGGTCACTCACTCCAGCCAACGGTAAATACCGATCTCAGACAGTAAGTGCATGTGTGTTTTGTCACTAGGCCAAACATACTTACAGCACTGTAGTGATACCTGCAGCATGCTGAGGAGCAGAGAATGGACTTGTATGAAGGACACATTGAACAGTCACATTAAAATTGGGACCAGGACTCTAAGAAAAATATCTTTTTTTTTTTTTTTTTACTAAAATGCTTTTCAGAAAATTTGCCAGTGCTCATGTCTTTTTTGATATGGAAATTAAAAATGTTATGTTTCATAAAGCAGGTCTACATGGTGGCTCTTAATGTATCACCTACATACATAAGTTTTAATAAAAAATAAAGACAATATATATGAGACAATCCATTTGTTTATTTCAACTTGGGCAGCTGAAGATCAGAAACCAATATTGCCTTAGATTCCTGGCTGACAGGAGAGGAAGGTGATGTGGTTGTTGTAGCTCAGCTGCATTCAGTATATCTTCTGAAATGGGTTTTTCGTTACAGAATTTACTATAAGACAGTAATCATATCATTCCTGAGATCTGGCTATTCTTAACATGACATTTTAAATACTCTAAAATGCTTAAACTACCATCTGGCACCAACAAGTATGCCACAGTCAGAGTGATTGGAATGACATATTTTCCCCATTCAGAAGCTTTTAACCTGAATTTCTATGATTGTATACATTGTGCTGCTATATGTTTAGCTAATTGGATAATTCCAGGGCAAGATGTTTTGCTGTTAAAGTGGCTAGTTAGTGCATATATTATAATATTGTATATTCTCCAATAAGTGTAAGGTATCATAAAACAAAATCATAACCATAGTTCATGAGAGGTTACTTAAATGAAAAAAGTGGTATTCTTTGAAAAAGCGTAGATAACATAAATTACGTAGGAACTATTGGATAACAAGAGACACCGGGAGATTAAATTGATCTAAATCAAGCAAATTCTTAAAAATACTGTGTCGTTCTGTAGTGATAAGGGCTAAGACACATGAATTATTTAGACTGGATTATTTTAATTATGAACTATTAAACTGAAATTCAGATATGCTTCAGCCATAATTATGAATGTGATCAGTGTTATAAGTATTTTTAATTAATCCAGTCTTGTTTGTGTGTGTGTGCAGTCCAAACCTGACCTGGAGGGACATGCAGCACCTCACAGTACTCACTTCAAAAAGGAATAAACTCCATGATGAGGTGCACCAGTGGAGGAGAAACGGCGTGGGTTTGGAGTTCAACCATCTGTTCGGCTATGGAGTGCTGGATGCCGGTGCCATGGTCAGCCTGGCGCGTGACTGGAAGACTGTGCCTGAGCGCTTTCATTGCGTGGCCGGATCGGTCCAGGAGACACAGTAAGTGCTTCCTGCGCATGGTATAGGACACAAACATTCTTCAAATATTTTTGTCTAGTTCTTTTGTACATTTTATACAAAAGATTGCATTCTGACTAATATTTTAATATTAATTTCATTTTAATTAAACTTTTTGTGCTGAATATCAACACGGCTGTGATGCGGTCATAGGCACAAGGCTGCAGGCACAGACCTGAAGATATCACAGTCGTACAGCAGCACGACCTGGAATGTAGGGTTGGTGGAACTAGTGTTGAGCTGGTAACCGACAGTTAGTGACCAACAGTTTAGTATAATCGACAGGTGAAACGTAGTTTTATATTCTTCCCAGTAGGTGAGGAGACTGAACCGTGGAAGTAGTGGACAGTCCTGAGAAATTTACAAGGTTTACTTAAAATTTGCACCTGCCTTAGAATTTCCATTCTGCCTTAAAATATCAGTTTTCAAATTTCCGGGGTTGATTTACAGATAATATAAGATGGAAAACTAGTGTGTGATAAGTAGGGTGTATGTTCAAGTCATTTGCTCCAAACTCCAAGTAATGAGGGATATGGAATTCAGCCAGTAAATTAGTTAACTTTGTTGCTTGCGTTAGTCGTGAACAAAACAACACAGCCGGTGCAGAGGCAATTCAGAATGACTTAGATGCAATTACTAAGAGACAAAGTATTATCTATTTCATATTTAATATGAAAGTGATTTCTTGCTGAAAGTGCTATCTTGAATGGTTTTAAATGTATGTTTTGGTAGGTAGCTGCTCTCCCTTCTCTACTACGTACCATACCAACCTACTGTACTTTCACCCATGATGACAACCGTTAGTGTAATTAATGATTGGTAAAACAACTGTGATGCGGGGTGATATGTAAAGCATAGTGAAACATCCCAATGCTGTTATGCTCTGTTATCATCACATGTGGAATGCCTCAATCCAATCAGATTACTCAGTCGGAACTGTTGTATAACCCTTATTTGATATTCAGCTGCATGAAATGTAGTACTAAAGAATGGGTGCAGTGTGACAGCATCGCTAAGCTACACATGATAGCATTTTTCACATTTTAAATCTTCTTTCTTCACACAACAACATTGGGAGTCCCTCTTCTTTCCCCAAGCACCTGCGCTCCTTATTCTCAAGTCTGCTATAATTAGTCTTCTCCTACTCAGCACTGGGCACAGCATCCTATGGCAACAGCCTCAATTAGACTGGGCTTGAGTGCCAAGGAAAATGTGTGTCTGTGTGTGCAATCCGTGTGTTTATATTTCTATGTTTGTGTGCGTCCTTGTCAAACCCCTATGGACAAAAGTGCTAGCTCTCATATCGTCCCTAGCAGAGAGATGGTGGGAGTCCTAGCCGAGGCAGTAGGTGAGAATAGCAATTAAAAATAAAAAATAAAATAAAAAGGCAGAAGAGGAAAGAAAGATGGTCTTGAATTCAAATGAGCACAGACATGCTGGGCAGTCACCATGTGATAAGCTTCTATCAGCCCTGACTAATGAGCACCACTAAACCCTCAGACGCTGAACAAACCTGAAAAATAAGGCATTAATTGTTTCAGAGAGATGTTCTTAATTTTTGTGGATTAAGTGCGAGGGGGGGAAAGAGTGTGTGACTGCAAGACGAGGAAGAGGATTAGGGAGCATTTAGGTGGGATTCAGTAAAGCCCACGAGAGAGTATCTACAGAACACAGTATTTGCCAAGCATACCTCAAACCAATATCTACTGTTTCTCATTCTTAGCTCTACACTGTCGTCGAAGGGGATCACTCAGAGAGGTGTTTCCAGTCTCGCAGTACAGCACCTTTTGTTCCAGAGCAGTAATTACAATCAGAACGACAGCATGACACTCCTCCAGCTACTGTTCTATTAATAATCCAACTTGGGCTTTAATAATAAACACAACAACAGGAAAAAAAAAAACATGCATGGCACCTCATCTGAGCACTACTCTAGCTGCACTAAAGAATTATTCATATGTACAATTGGATTTTAATACAACACATACAATAATGTGTGCAAGACATGTGTGTTTCTGTAATTAATCTCACACTAAGCAGGCTAACTTAGCAACTGTTAGTAACACACTTACTCCGTGTGTTTATGGTTCACTAGCGTGCGTACACGTCATTGATGGGAAAAGTAGAAATAGTTAAAAGGTTAAACTCATCAGCTTTAATGTAATCAGTGATATTATAATTATTTCAGGTTGAAGCCCACATTCATGTCTGTGTTTCTGTAACACAGAACTCTCTGCCTAATTTATTACAAAGAAATAAAATTGTGTAAGGTTGAGTATATTATTATTATTATTATTAGCCATCTTTTACGCTAAATTGTACTTCTTTTGTTGTTAACGGAGAGTGAATCACAGATTCAGATAAAGATTATGTTTTGTCTTAAAACGACTCCGGCTCATTACAGTTCACTTCTACCACCAAAATATTAAGTAATGCCAGTAAAAATATTCAGTTTAGCTTTTCGAATTACTATCTATTGGTGCAGGTGTTTGTTTATTTGAGCAAGTACCTTATTAGTAGCTCATTTTAAAGTTTATTATTAAATCCGCCACATAACCGTTCATAACACCGCTTTTACTCAACGTTTTGATTTCACCTATGGTGCAGGTTAACCTTCAGGCAGATACTGTATCTACTGTAAGAACTGCAAAATTTCATTAAATTCTGTCCAACGGTTGATCTAAGACACGCCCACAGTTTGACACACACGCAGTACGCTGTCAAAACCTGCAGTTTATAATCTGGCACATAACTGCTCATAACTTCCCTTATCCTTAGTGTTTTGATTCCATTTATGGTGCAGGTTTAACTTCAGTCAGATATCTAAGGACTGGCAACATATCGTTATATTCTGAGACTTTGAGACTGGTTTCATCCATATTTGGTTACATCAGTAAGTAGTGACTTCTTCTCAGACATGCAGGAAGCCTCACTGATTGTTCAGGTGAATCTCAAAAATACACCAGTTAGGGCAAACATCAGAGAGTTGCAGATGAAGAATCAAAGTCGAGAAATATGCTTATTGTTATGAATTTTCTTAGCAGTACAGAATTAAGTGACTGTTCATGTTCATGTTCATGTTATTTTTTACGGCTCTAACGGTCTGTTTACAGCCACAAAAGTGCAATTCTTTCACTTAAGTTAATCTAATTAGCACATTTGCTGTTAAATGTAGTCAGTGGCGTTGCGTTGCTCTACACTGATTGTTTTCCTGAATGTTTCTGTTCCACTGGTGTATTTATAGAAGGTATTTTTAGAAACCATCGATTTCCATTTCACATGTTACAAGCAGCGCTGTTAAACAGTGCATATTCATGAGACACCCCCTGCGGCTTTAGTTCGTGACGTTCCAATTTTCCAAACAACCCACCAACCGAATACACGCTCGACTTCCCTTTTGTCTCTCACTTCTTTTTTTTTTTTTTTCTTCTAAATTAGTCTCCCAGGAAACACGCCCCACTTGCGTACCAGTAGTCTCACACAGACCCACGTACGTAATCCGAGTGCAGTAATGGACCAGGATGGGAGACCTGTCTCTGATAATGCCATTACGTCCACTTTATGGCCGCTCGCTCCAGCCCTCTGGCGTTATCGTCCTGCTGGCACAAAACAGGCTGTCAGCAGCACTGCGCCTTTGTGCGAGCGCAGCAACAAAGCCGTCCGCCTCTCACGGCGTGGACGAGATCCCTTCATCTCGCCAGAACAATTTGTCTAGCACAAGGGTGGTGCGTTATTGAAATAGGGGACATAATAGGGTTTCTGTTGTCTGCTCTTTACAGCTTGTTCTTACTGAACTAATATTTCAGGCAAGTAAAAAAAGAGTTCGGGGCTAACCTTTCCACATGAGGAGCTGGTAGTTTTTCTTTTTTTTCCTCCTAGTACAGTATATAATTCATGATTAAGTGCGTTCTTAGGGAGAAAACAGTGCCTAAAATACTAGTTATAAAATTACTTGATTATTGCTTTTTTATAAAACAGCAACAAAAAAAAAAGCATTCTAATAAAAATAATTTATTAGTATTTATTTATTTGTATTGATATTCACATAAGCACTTCTTCAATAACACAATGTAGTCTGTCAAGAGTAAGCAGCTTATGTGTAATGGATTTATTGGTTTTATTGGCAGTACAGTGGCTTAGCGATTAATAATCTCTAGGGTTGATTCATCTCAGTTTGTGTGTGTGTGTGTTTTATGCCCATGACTTTCTCCAGGTACTCCTGGACATGTACTGTACTGTAGGCTGATTGATGTGTCCAAATTGAACAGAATGTAATTTTCGGTGTGTTTAAGTCTGTGTTCTTTTGCCCTGCAATGGGTTGGCACCACACACAGGGTATCCACTGCCTTGTGCCCTGATCCCAGGGAAAGGCTCCAGGACGCTCATGACCCTAAACTGGAGTGTGGATGGATGGTTATATAAGTTCGGTCAAAGTTATAGCTCAAAGTCATAGCCATATCGATTATAATCTGTAATAATGATTTCATTTAAATTTAGTTCATGGTATCTCACATTGTATTTGTCTCCCCTTTCCCCACAGCAAGATCCAATCAGATTCAAAGCTAGCACTCACCATCACCACAGATGCGTGTCAGGGCCGCGAGAATTTTGTGCGCTACCTGGAGCACGTCCAGGCGGTGGTGACGGTGAACGCAAGCCGGCGCGGAGAGCTCATGCTCAACCTGACTTCACCTATGGGCACCAAGTCCATCCTGCTGAGCCGGCGGCCACGTGACTCCGACTCGACCGTTGGGTTTGACAAGTGGCCTTTCATGAGCACGCACACGTGGGGCGAAGACCCTCGCGGCACCTGGAAGCTCGAGGTCGGCTTCAGCGGAGAGTCACCACAGAGTGGCCATCTAACCGAGTGGACCCTCATGCTGCATGGCACGCAGAGTGCGCCCTACATAGAGCAAGTGGTCAGGGACTACCAGTCCAAATTAGCCATGTCCAAAAAGGAGGAGCTGGAGGAGGAGCTGGACGAAGCTGTCGAAAGGAGCCTTGAGAGGATGATGAGCAAAAGCAACTAGCCTCAGTCGGAACTGCATGATGCCTGCTTTCTCTCTTTTTCTCTAGCTCTCTTTCCCTCTCAGTGTATCTCTACTCGTTTTTTCCCTCTCTTTCTTGCTCCTATATTCCTTTTTTCTCTGTGGTCACAAGTTTCCTGTTGAATGATTGTTCCATGTAGGCCTGCGTTAATTGAAAAAACAAAGTATATTCTCCAAATGACCTATTCTACAAGATATTAACTCTGGTATTCTCTTCTTTTTTATCATTTTTAGAAAATGTATATACACAATATAAAATGTAAAAATTAGTATATGAATTTATTGCTTCCCTTGCCGTCTCCCCACCTCTACAAAGACAACTATTGTACAGTTTGTGACTGTAAATGATTCTCTGTGTTATTCCATCTAAAGACTAGTACCTTGCTGAGAGAGCAGTGACATTGATTTTTTTCTTTTTCTTTTGAATAACACCTATTTATATCTAAACAGGAGACGTAATGTGTGATCACAGCTTGTGGCCAACACTGAAACCTTCATATCCTTCAATATATATCTAACAATAAATCTGTTCTGCTGTTTGTTAAAGCATTTGAATGATACTGAGGATGTTTTACAACATAGGGACAATAGGATTTAGACCGGTTTTCAGAAATAAACAGAATATTATCGAATCAAGGTTGAGTCTCTCACACGTACATTCTCACACATCAATACATAAAAAACTGAAATCCACCTAAATAAATTCAGTGCTCCTTGACAAGTCTGTAAAACTATCCTGGAATTATTAACATCATACTATCCGAAGATAAACCTACAACTGGTGGTTTGAAGATGGTGGTCATGGTCATCTCTCATCGAGAAATGAAAGAGAAGGGGTTGATCATAGATGTGATGAGACTGAATACTGTAACTGTGTACTAATTTGCAGCAATTTTAACAATCTAAAGACATACATATACCCCAACCATGACAAGAATATGCTCCAGCATGACAGAAATGCTTTTTTTCCAATTCATTTGGAATTTGTCCATTTAAGCAGTAGCATAGTGTCTGATTTCCTTCGCCCTTATATGTTAAACCTTGAGAAAATTCGTAGAAGTCTATCTAGAAGATAATTCTGGTTATCTTTGGCTCCAGAGAGCAGATTATTCAGAGGTCACATCTGTACTCCACTGGGCCACCTTCATGTAAAATGGATGAGCGTCATCCCCAGCTGTCTCTTCTAGGCAAACACATTCTCTTCATTGTGCAGTGATAGAGACAGAGAGACTTTATACAGTGTGAATCCATGCTGTAGTGATAACCCCGTGAGATACTAGACTAGATATCCAATAATAAAAATAACATTTAAAGGGGACATATAATGCAATATTCAGTTTCTAGTCCTTCCCTTTTTTTGTTTTGTTTGCTGGAGCTAAAACAAGTCAATTCGATTCCCCTCCTATTGTGACCTCATAGATGAAGATACCCTCCCTGGCTGGTTGCTTAGCACTGCTGTTCTCTGGAAAGGCAGGAGGTCATTTACATAGACACTAAAATTGAGTATTTAAATAAAAAGTGAAACAGGGGGTTTGATATTTATTTTTCAACTGGAGCATTAACAAACAGTTTGGGGAGACCTGTGTTAATTTGTTAAATAAATAGTAAAATATTAGACATTTAAATGCTCCAATGGCCATTACGACAACTCCATACAGTACAGTATGTTACAAATGACATAGAATGCCAGATTAAAACTTGCTGATCATTTATTCAGAAACTATTACACTGCAAATCTGAAACTTCCATTTAATAATATTTCAAATTAACAATTAGGAGTAAGATTTTTATCTTTTTTTTCTCCTGGATTTTCACTGTAGATCAAAAAATGTTGAGGCAAAGGACAATAGTGTAAAGCAGTGGCTTTGGCGTGAAACGCAGCCCCATAAACCTGACTCAGATTCTCATGTAGCCTGATCCCCGTGCTTCTTTTTGCTCATCTTTTCAATCATGGTCTCCACCACCATGGACGTTTCCTCATACCCCTTCACTCTGAGGTCAGGTGAAAGCTTCTCCACCGACTCCACCACTTCCACCTTTTCGTACCGCATGGAATCAGAAGCAATGCTTGACTTCATAGGTGGAGGTCCACGTTTCCCACTCATGCCTTTCTTGTTCTTTGGCTTGCCACCCTGTGGAGTAGGGGTATAGCCTGCATCATCATCATTATCTTCCTTCCCACTTGACTGGTCGTCTTTCTTACCGGTATGGTTGTTATCTGGAGGACTGGGAGGAATTACTGGGAAAGTGGGGGCAACAGGGGAGGGGCTTGGTGGAGGAGAAGGAGTTTTACGCTCACGGGGCTTGAATGGGGAGATGTCGTCATCACAAATGGTGACGAAAATGTGGCCAGGAGAGGGTGTTGTAGTGTAGAAGCAAGGATCCAGGTAGCTGGATTCACCTGTGACCAGGACATAGCGGCCTTTAGTATAGAAATCAGTGATGGGTTCAGGCTGCTTGTACCTTCTCATGCGGTTGCGCACAATGTTACAGAGTGTGTCGAAAGCCTTGCTGATCTGAGCACCGTCAGGTACATCATCAGCTTGTTTCACCTCCCCTTCAACCTGGACATGACCATATGCTTCTTTTTCTTGTTCCTCTTGCACATCCTTTTTCTTTTTGATCACCTTCTTAGCCTGGTTCTTCTGACGGGGCTTGACACTGGCAATGTCCTGGAAGGCTTGAGTGATGTCTGGAAAAGAGGGTTAATCAGAATCCTTGTCACTTATAAGCAATACATCTGAGCAGTTGCTGACACAAACACTGAAGCAAGAAGCAAAAATCAAGACGTTTATGGTAAGAAAAGGTTACAGAAGTGAGCAGTGCAATGAGCTACTGTATAACTACAGCAATAGCAAAAGTATTTTATAAATGTTTATAACACACCCTTAGGCACAGAGCACATTATCGAGAAAAGTAGAATTGTACTTGAATCATGTGGCTGACACTTTGCTTGTGAATATTGATTCTGATTAACAGGCTCATATTCCATGAACTCTTATTACAGAATATCTAGTTGCCATTTGCGACAAATTAAAAAAGACCTTTTAGTGATTTGTCAGACCTCTAACGGCACATTATGTCTACCAACATGCTCCCATTTCACTTATCTGCTTTATTACAGCGCTCATTTACCGAACATCGGTGTGGATTACAAAAAAAAATTAAAAAAGGCTTTAATTAGTTAATGATAAGCAAGCTAATTGCTGAGGCCAAAATCAAGATAATAATCAGGATGTGATCATCAGAGCAGCCCTAAACACGCTCACACAAAGACTAATCACACCTAAAACCTTTTTCTCCACTTAAAACACACAATTGCATTAAATGAATCGCTTAAGTGTCGTTTTTGAGCACACAGCAATTAGTCAAACGATTCACACTTGTCTTGTGCCAGACGAGTTTGTTCGAAAGGTCAGTATAATGCATCATTGCTAGAGCTGATCCAGCTTCCACCCAAAGCACCTTAGACAGAAATAGAAAGGAAGAGAGTGGGAACTGGCTAATCAATAGTCTGGGATGTCAGGAAAGGTCCGGTGCCCTGATGTAAGGACAGCCCTAAACATGCCTGAATTACAGAAAAGACTTTTAGGTACTAGACGAATAAATAAATTATAATACATTTTCTGAGGAAATAGGGTGAAACTGAAATTTCCATCTGTAAAAAGGAAAGGAGGAATTTTAGAGGTTTATCTCCCATCTATAGACAAATGGCTCAGTCTGCCTCTGCATATAGATCAAGTGCAATTGAAGCCTTTCCGGAAAAAAAAAAACATCAGGAGTAAATTTACAATCCTTAATGCAACTATATATCCTGAACTCTATGTAGTGCTGCTATCTTTATGTAGATTCCAACAAATCACCAAACAAAAAAGCTGTGTTCTGTCTGCTTTACACCCATAAAATGTACTGCATTTTAGTCTAGACTATCATATGTCCAAAATACAACCATGAAGCTGATAATATTGATTGAGGTACATCGTCAGGTATACCTATTCTACTGCTTGTTAATCAGCCATGCACATGGCAGCAGCACAATGCATTTAGGCATGCAGACGTGGTCAAGACAATCTATCATGTCAATCCAAAATCTCTAAGGAATGTTTACAGCACCTTGTCGAATCTATGCTATGAAGACTTAAGGGAGTTCTGAAACAAGAGTGGGTCCAACCCAGTAATAACAAGTGCCTGGTGAGTGTACATAGACATGCATGCTATGTTCTGTTACAGTTGTAAAATTTGCAGTAATTTACTGACAGAAAATACCTTTTTCTTGAACAGATAATCACTGCAGCAACAATTCCAACCATTTGGAGTAGCATACTGACACTAGAATGCATTTACTGTATTATAATATGCCTAATGTACAGTAGTTCTTTTTTTAAAGGTAAGAATATTTATTGTTCAATACGAATCTTTCCCATTTTCATATCTGTCTTAAACATTAAATATCTCAGAGTATGGCTGTGGCGAAAAATTTTGAGAATGACAAAAATCTGCTGCTTCAGTATTTTTAGATCTTTTTGTAAGATGTTACTACAGTATGCTGAAGTAACAAGTAACGCTACCATGAGTCCTGTGATAAGCCAACAGTAAAGCATCCCGAGACTATTCATGCGTTGGGTTGCTTTTCAGCCAAGAGCGTGGGCTCATTCACAATTTTGCCTAAGAGCACAGCCATGAAGAAGAATGATACAAAAACATCCTCTTTTCTCTACCATGCAAGAACAGTTTGGTGACAAACAATACCTTTTCCAGCATAATGGAGCACCTTGCCATAAGGGAAACGTGATAACTAAGGGGCTTGGGGAACAAAACATCTAAACTTTGAGTCCATGGCCAGGAAACTCCCCAGACCTTGTGGTCAATCCTCAATATGATGGCGGACAAACAAAAACCCAAAAATTCTGACAATTGAATATGCAAGAATAGGATGCCATCAGTCAGGATGTGGTCCAGAAGTTGACTGACAGGATGCCAGGGCTAACTGCAGAGGTCTTGAACAAGAATGGTCAACACTGCAAATATTGCCTCATTGCATCATCTTAATGTAATTGTCAATAAAAGCCTTTGATACTTATGAAATTCTTGTAATTATACTTCAGTATATAATAGTAACATCTGACAAAAAGATCTGAAAACACTGAAGCAGCAGACTTTGTAAAAAAAATTGATTTGTATCACTCTCCATATTTTTCTGATATCTTACTGCAAAGCAATGTAGTACTCTAACCGTTTATTCGTTCACAGCACAATTCTATAATTAGTAAGCATAAAACAAAAGTATTGTTTTTTTTTTTATTGTAGAAGTACTGAAACCATTAGTCTATCATATGATCTAATCATATCTAACAAAACATCACATACTGTAATGCATTTCTTATTGTTTGACTATTGTTGGTCAATCAGGCCTGATCAGAATAGCAAAATAAATATACTCTCAAATGAAATAAGTGTATGAATAAAATCAGGGTTGTCAATTTTTATGTATTTTAAATTTAGCTAAGAGACAATTTAATAGTTTTAATGACTGATCATGATTATTATTATCTGGGAATTCTAGGCTTACTGCAAATTTGATAAAATTTAATCTGCCCTACTAACTATAAACCAGCTCAATCAGTAATTCTATGCCAATTAAATTTTAAACTCTATAACTTTACAAATTTACATCCATAAATTTGATATTTATGAGGCCATTTGTTCCAGTCTAATAAGATAAAAATAACCCAAATGGACCAGACACACAGGTCTCCCCTCCCCTCCCTTCCTCCCTCCGCATCACCCTCATCCTCTGTCACCTTTCCCTCGGCTGGTCATGGTGGGGCTGCGAGTGTGTGATCTGTAATTGGCGGTGAGCAGACTAATGGGGCTTCCAATTATGGCTGAATTCAATCTGTGAAATAGAGTGAGACAAGTGTGATCACAACAAGGCAGAGCATCAGGGATACCTATTTCCTGTTTCAAAAGGTGTTTCAGTGTGAAACCAAATGTCATTATGATTATTTAAAAGAATAAGAGTATAATTTAGTTTAATTAAAAGAAAAAGAAAACACTAAAAAATCTAGTATATATCATTGCTTGGATTCCTGGGGTTGTACTCCCACCTTGTGGCTCTGTCCGGTAACCCAGTATACAGGAGAGACATCTATCAAGCATCTAATAAAGTATTCTTGCAAGAGATCCACAGTCATCTAACCTGCTGTCTTCATTCTCAATGATCTTCTTGTATCTCTCCAGTTCGTTCTCCAGCGAGGTCTGGTACACGGCCAGCTGTCTGCACTCATTGGTGTATTTCTCCAGCAAGAGCTCAGCCTCCTCGATCCCCTTTCTGAGAGATTCAATTTGCTCGTTGTACATTTGAATCTCTTCATCATAGCTCTCTTGTGTGATCTTGATGGCCTGCTCTAATGCTGAGGTCTAGTAGAGGGAGATATGCAAGAGAAGGTTATGGTTATATATTCTGCCACCAATTGTCCAAAGAGATGTAAAATAGTATACAGTATGTGTTGCTAGTTCATACAGATCCAAAGACAGTACGAATTAGTCATACAATAGAAATACTATCTATCTATCTATCTATCTATCTATCTATCTATCTATCTATCTATCTATCTATCTATCTATCCATCCATCCATC
>JAOVVA010000041.1:6217910-6234242 GCA_028565275.1 Leiocassis micropogon
ATTATGGTGAACTGGTATGTTTAGATGCTGTCTTCCCCACTCTCATTGATCACTCAGGTTTGTTGACGGTGAAGTGACTGGTTGCTTTACATCTCAGGGAGCCCTTATGTCTGTGATTTTCTACTGGCTCTCCCTTTCAGTTATGCTGTCATAGTTAGTCCTGCCGGAGCTACACAGGTCGCTCCTGAGCTGCCAGTGATCCAGACCCCCTTTGCCCTCTGGACCTGTTTGACTCCTCCTGGTACCCTGCTTCTTGTTGGAGATCTCGTTGCATGGATGCCCCGTGTGGTCTGTCTGGGATACATATGGTGACTGGGGACGATTGTACTTTACCATGAAGACAGTCCTGGACTCGGCTGATGCAGACAGCTGTTCTCTGAGGACTTGTGACTGCAGTCGCTCAATAGTTTAGGACTGGAATTTCCCACAGTCTACCTGAGCCTTCAATAATGAACTGGACTCCATTTTAACTTAAAGACATCAAGTGTTATATTGAACTTCCAGCTGCCTAACACACAGTATGACTGCCAATCAATCCCTGTTATCCGTTATCACCCAAATGAGGATGGGTTCTCTGTTGAGTCTGGTTCCTCTCAAGGTTTCTTCCTACTGCCATTCCTTGCCATTTTTCTTTGCCACCGTCGCCTTTAGCTTGCTCATCAGGAACAATCTGATCATTTTGATTTATGCACATTCACATTTCATACAAATTTCCATAATTCTTTCTGATTGTGTAAAGCTGCTTAGCGACAATGACAATTGTTAAAAGCACTATACAAATAAAATTGAATTGAATTTAGTTGAATTGCTCAATTTTCACTTCCAAAAATAATTGTATGTATTTCTGATGCCTCATCATACCCCACCATAGTAAAACTTTGTGTGCCTAAATTGTCCCAATAGTAAGAAGAACATGAATTATACATGTTACAATGAAACTTCATCAGACTAGTCACTTTAACCAGTTATGTGGCACACATTACTGCTCCATTATTTGTCCAAACTTATCTGCAAAGTTATCTGACTTTCACAACTTCCTGAAAAGACATCTATAAAGAGCTTGGATTATCAAACATACATTTTCATCCAGTTAATAAAAGTGGTTTCAGGTCTCTCAAGGTGGATGGGAGTTATATTATGTCTTTTTAATGCATGTAGCTGAACTGGATAAATCAGGCTGAAGGCCGTGCAACTGTAGAAATAAAACAAGAACAACTAGATATAACTGGAATTTTAAATAAAAAAACAAAATAATCTATTGATTTCCCATGAAAGTCTTTTTTATATTTAACGGACAATTTTGGTGACCCTGTGCCCACGGCAAAGTCAGATACTTGTTCTTGTCCGCCACGAAAAGGACTTGGTGCTCTGCTGTTATAGCTCATCCAATATGGCAATTCTCCTCTAACCTTCCTCATTTTTTGCTTGCAGAAATTCTGAAAACTAGGTATAATGTTTTTGATATTCTTTAACCATTCTGTGTAAACTCTAGAGATTATATGTGTCGTAATACATGGAAATGAGTATTGTGATAACAATTCCCCCATTTTGATGATGAATGTATCCAAGATGGCGGTGTGACAGTAACACGCAGCGGCCACTTCTATCCAAAATGGTGCCCCAACGTGCAATTGTTTATTTTTAAAAAAATTTTGCACAATATTTATTACTTGTTATTTGCATAAGAACTGTTTTTTTTTTAATCTTCGCTGCTACTGTAAAAATAAATGTTTACTGTTTCTCATCTCACTACCTCAACTCATCACCTCATTACCACACAGTATTGTATTGTGTCATGTTGTCATGTTGTCACTCTTGTTTGCACATTTACATAATACAAAGACTGCAACTTGTTCAGAACGCTTCTGCACGCTTCCTCACGTACACCTCTAAGCATGAACGCATTACCCCAGTTCTTTGTGAACTACACTGGCTTCCGGGCCATTTTATAATCAATTTTATAATGATGCTGTTTGTTTTTAAAGCTCTTCATGGTTTAGCGCTGGAATATTAAATCGAACTCATTCAACCACATAATCCTGCCTGCTGCCTTCGATCCTCCAGTCAGGCACTATTGGTCATTCCTCGTTCAGTATATAAGCATTTGGGTGATCGGACGTTTGCGATGACCGCCCTGAAATTATGGAATGCTCTACCTTCTGATCTTAGGGCTGATTTCGATATGACATTATTTAAGGCCAAACTAAAAACTTTTCATATATCACAGCTCAGTGGCAATTTAAGAGTCTATTGGGGCCCCTCCAACCAGAATTTATCACCATTATCTTATACATAATAAATAAGTTTCTCAGCCCTTAGTGCCCCTACTGGCCTGGAGCCCCAAGCACTTGCCTGCTGATAAGCAGCACCTCCGTGACATCTATGAAAGGCAAAGTATGACAACACAAAAAAATTGTGTTTGGAAAAATACCAGAGCGAGCAAGCTTTATCACCAGATAAAACATAGACAGACACCATATTCAAACCTAATATTTAAGCTTTCAATCTCTGTAATAAAATAGCACTTTGCACTGGAGAAGGATGATTATACATTATATGTAAAAGCAGGGAACTTACAGAGAGGAACTTCATAAAGATTAAATAAAAAGATAGAAGTGGTTTTTATTACAATACTGGTTTTTCTTATATTCTTTCCTCTACTACTCAAATGTGGGTGGCTTGATTCAAATGGTGTTGGGTCATTACCAGGCTGAAGTGGCTTATGTTTTATGCTTCTTGTATTTTTTAACCATTTGTAGATGACAAATAGTACAAAGTGCTGTCTCCTCAGGCACATTTCATAAAAGTCATTTGCATAAATTAAATAATAATTTTAAAAAAGTCACTGATCTTATTTATTTATTTATTTATTTGTTTGTGTGATTATTTTTGATTGATTGATTGATTGATTGATTGTTTTTGCTAAATAACACATTTTTATAACCTGATTAATGTATTTTAATGATTGGATCTTGCATCAAACCAGTGCCTATAGAAACTATCACATTTTACATCTGTTATAAAAAATTTTTAAAAAATCACTTTCTGACCAATCACATTTTAAAATTTGTATAAAAAGAAACTCCTTTTCATATTAGCCTTTAGAACTCTTCATAATGCGTGCATCTAGGGGCTGCTTGCCAGAACAGGGTGTTGCACCTACAATAGTAGCTTTCAACCAAAAATAGGCTGCTTAAAAAAAAACATATTTAATGTTTTTTCCCCAAGCTAATGATATGGAAGGCACTAACTGGTTTTATCCTGTTAGGCCCACTTAGTATGATGTTATTGTTTACTTGTGCCCTGTATGGATGCTTGTGCTACATTGATGTAATCATTTTGCTAATTGCAATGTTTAAAAAAAAAAATTAAAATGTCACAGGGCTTGCAAACTAAAGTGCACTTTATTAATAATGTGATTGCCGTTTGAAAAAAATAGTTAAATAACAATAATGCATAAACAACTTATGTAGGCCAAAAAGTTCACATACATGTAAATCAGCTTTGCTTGTGGACCATAGCTGGTATTTTTTCATCATCATAGTCATCGCTTATAGTGCTTTATCCTGTATACAGGGTCACAGGGGGCCTGGAGTCTATTCTAGGAGACGTAGAGCATGAGGCGGGGTATACCCTGAATGGGGTGCCAATCCATCGCAGGGCACACACACCCACACATAGTTTGGTAATGCCAATTATTGTAATCTGCATGTCTTTGGACTGTGGAAGGACACAGGAGTACCCAAAGAAATCCACTAAGCACGAGGAGAACAAACTCCATGGACACAGAGGCAGGAATCAAACCCAGGAAGGAATCAAACACAGACCCTGGAGGTGCAAGGCATTTTGTATGAAACAAAAAAAAAAAGTATGCTAAACTTATTGAATCTTAGCATGCCAATGCATACTTAAGTGTCCTGGCAGCCAGACTAATGAGTGATACATGAGGTTTGCTATTTTGCAACAACTAATTTTGTACTGTGGGTATTTTAGTTGGAATTAAATTATACAAAAGCACAATTTTAAGTGTACTATGTGTACTTGTACTGTATGTGCTAAATTCAAACACCATCAAGTATACTGTACACGCCTAAAATATGTGCCTGTGTACTATATGTACTAAAGTAAATACCTGACAATGATTAGTGAAATAAAAGAATATCTGTAATGTAGTATATGTATTGCTTAGTGGTTAGCACCATTGCCTTGCACCTCCAGGGTCCAGGTTTGATTCCTGCCTTGGGTCTGTGTGCGTGGAGTTTGCATGTTCTCTCTGTGTTTGGTTGGTTTCCTTTCACAGTCCAAAGTCA
Source organism: Leiocassis micropogon (assembly GCA_028565275.1). NCBI lineage: Eukaryota > Metazoa > Chordata > Actinopteri > Siluriformes > Bagridae > Leiocassis > Leiocassis micropogon. The sequence continues at coordinate 6,222,221 of JAOVVA010000041.1, forward strand.
TGCAGGTTAGGCGAATTGGCGTTCCCAAATTGCCCGTAGTGTGTGAATGTGGGTGTGAATGTTCACTGGAGGTATAAATACAATAGAATAAATACAATGATCACTATTGGCCTTTACGGTCCCTCGTTGGACTACAGAAGTTCCAAGATGGATGGATGGCATAGTTACCTCACCAATGTATAATAAACATATACATAACTTTGTTATATCCTGTAGTTAAATTGTTTTTTTTTTGTCACATATACTTTACTGCACAGTACAAACTTTTTCTTTACAGATACCCACTTAGGAAGTCATGATACAGTTCCTTTGGAGCAGATAAGATTGAGAACATAGCAGTTGGCAGTTTGGTAGAGCTGGGGCTTGAACTGGAAACCTTCTGGACAGGAATCCAGAGCGTTAACCCACTGAGCTACCACTGCACCACACATTTTTTTAAAAATGAACTAAATAAAAAATGACCATATTTTAACAAACAGCTAAATAATTAAAAGAATGTTTTGCTGCAAAACCATTAACGCCGACATGGATTTGCACATGGCCAAAAAAACAAAAAACAAAATAAAATAAAGACCATGTTCCTGCACAACAGCAGCTCTGACAAACAGGAACTACTTTGACAATAAAGGTCACATTAACACAAGTAACATTTTGTGTTACTGTTGCTGACATATTAACTGATTCATGAACTAATTAAGTGAAAATTCCTGGTAACGACTGCAGGCCAATTTTGTGGAAGTAAACAACGAATCCAAAACGTTTTTCTTCCACATGATGTTTGTCTAAATGAAAAACACCAAAAAAAAAATGGACAGATGTGCTTTAGAAATTACACTGAATTTTCACTTAAAGTAAATTTTCCCTTAATGTATTCATGAAAAGTGTACTATAGTCATATGCGTATTCTCACATATGCATTTAAATTAATTAGATAGTGTGTTAGATAGCACTTTGCACCTGTCACCAAAACAAAGAGTGAAAAATGTCTTGTAAAATTGTGTTTCATTCTTCTGACATGAATCTATGCCAAGGTGCACTGACATGGTCCAGAAGGCTTGTGGTGGTCCAACAAACAACATACCCTCAACATCCCCCTTACGAACTTGCAAATTTACTAATTACTCCGCTAAGAAGTAGAGCTTCTAGCTTTTTATTTTAATGTCACTTGAAACAAACCGTTTTTTAGCAAAAAAAAAAAAAAAAAGCTTGATTCATGTCAGAATGAATGCAGTCTACCTTTCAATCAAATGTCCTCTGTTGCATTTCACAGTGTGTCACTTTCTATTGCATTTCCGTCAAAGAGAGAATAGGAATTGTCACATAGAAATGTAATCAGTATTCAGAGCCCTGGGTAAAGTTGCACATGATCATTGAACCAAGACGCTGTGCAGAATTACCAGTAGTTGGTTCACTATGTATTTTCTTGCACTTGTTAGGTTGTAGGTGAAGCAGCAGTTTTAAGCTATAACTTAAGGTTTCATTTACATTATGCTAAATAGTTCAACCGTCTAATCTTTATGAACTGATTTCATAAATCATTTCACACATATTCATTATATCAGCCTACTGCTTTATTTACAAACCGAAATGCCATGCGAATCCTATTTTGTTTACATGTACAGACTCTTTCTCATGTTTAATTTGTGTGTTCTGATAACTTAAGTTAGAAATTAATGACATATGTGACCTGGAGGAAAGCTCTGAAAAGCAGCTGCTTTCGACTCTGCTGTTATAACATCGTCTTTATATACGCCTAGAGGCTGAGATCTACCATTCAGCATGATTTTCAAACTTTCTTATAATGATAAAAATATTTTCCTAAATAGTTCATGACACAGTCAATCAGGTGGTCCTTCATTGCTGTCCATAATGCATCAAGATGTTTTCACGTTCACGCAACAAAACCCCAAACCATCCCTGAATATAGAATGAGTAAATTGATCACTTTAAACCCATTTGATTGTTCATACCCATATGTAGTGCTGACCATTTACAATCCAGTTTAACAAAATTCATGCTAATTCCAGGTGTGTATGATAAATTGCCCTTAACTTTGAATGTGTGTGTACAGGCTCACATGATGGACTCAGGTTCCATTTCCATTTAGGCATTTGACAGACATTTAGGCATCTTATTCAGAGATTTACATAAGTGCTTTGAAGTTTTCATCATTAAATATATTCTTACACTGATTGACTAGGTTACTAACTAGAATCAGTCAAACACTATTTAGATTTCAGGATTTATTATTTTTTTATGGTGGGAGGAAGTTAACCCGAATACCTAATAAACAAATAGTCTTTAGTCATCGCTTGATGATTGGCAGTGACTCTGCTGTACAGACATCTAGAGGAAGTTCATTTCACCACCTGAGTGCCAGAACAGAAAACTTCCTTTTAAACAGTGCTGCAGTAATCGGCTCAAATCTACTACAACTTTGGCCAAGGTAAAGAAGCAGATACTGATGATGAATTATGGGTTGTAGATTAATTTTTTATGGCTTATTTAAGGGAGAAAAGTAGTGAGAGCATGGAGTGATCCATGGGTAAGTTTACTACACTCCCTCTAGTGGATGAATAAAACATTCTCCTACTGCAGTTTATACACTTTAGTTTTGATTATAGTATAGAAAATTGTGGCATTAAGACGATGCTGGTCTGGAATACTCAGTAATGATTTAACAATTATTAATAACCAATATATTCTTCAGTGCATGTTTGATATAAAATGAAACTGTATTTTATGGTTGTAAATACTGTATGATACAATTTTAGGAAATAAAAAATGAATGGTTTGTCCCTCTTTCACCCAAAATACCTCTCAGAGATTCCTGATAGAACCTTTGTTCTTTCAAACTCATTCTCGGAAGGTTAACAAACATAGAGGTGACATCCTGTCATATGATCATGTGTTCCTGTCCATTGCCAGACTGTAAATTATAATATAATCTGTATAACTGAGGTATATCTGTATAACTGCATCTTGTGCTTGCGTGCTTATTATTATATCAATATGAGTGCATGAGCAACCGTGTTTCATCTCCTGGGAGGTTTCTGAGAGCCACATGAGACCTGTGATAAAACATATGCTTGCAGTTCATTTGCATTTTGAGGTTGTTCACAATCATCGACCAGCTGGCAAAAAGTACATCTATGTGGGTGGTTGTATCATTTCATGCACAACAGCAATGTTTGCAATTTTTTTTTAAAGGGAAAAGTGCACAAATTGTTTAAAACAGAGATTGGTAGCAGGAGGAACATATGTTGGTTTTCAGAAATATACAGTAAATTGGAATTATATTTACGGTTCATTAATAATCAAAAGGAATGAAGACCATATTGTAAACAGACCAAACTACCGATGCTGGCTATAATACAGGGGTTCTCAAGTGTTTTGGAGCCAGAGACAAGTTAAATAAAGTAAAATAAACTACATAGACCAACTACATAGACCAACCAAAAACATACACTATACTACATAACACTCTCATAATGTAAGATTTTTAAATAATGCTGCTGGTGTCTGAGAGCTACCAAACAAATGTCATTATACCACTACAATTAGAATAAAGTCTCTTTATTCTTAATAAACTAAAATAAAACTAGATCTTCAGACATGCATGCACGTGTGTGATGCTCGGGATCGGCCGGTAAGTGTATCAAGATGCGGCGGACACAACAAGCAATAATTTTTCTTTTAATTAATCTTCAAACCTGACAATTTGGACACTCTTCTTTTTAAACCTAACTCGTAACCTCAAACAATTCATTTATTTAGTCTCTGTACTCCTGTTTAGGGTTGATGGGGCAAAAGGATGGTGACACCATGGATGATGACACCCCACCCATGGCACAAGCAAACACACACACAAACACACACACACACACATATACACAGTTACACAAACAATCATACGCTATGGGCAATTTAAAAATTTGCCTTTAACACAGAAAGAAACCCACCAAGTCCTAGATGTAAACCCCCTACCCTTGACACACAAGGAAACAGTTGAGTAACCTTGACACTCATCACACCCTGCAAACCTCTTCAAATATTAGTCAAATATTAGTTTAAATGTGTACCACAATTGCCTGTTTATTTGGTGATATTTAAGTTTTTAAGTTACAGAGGCCTACATGAGAATTGGTGTGGTACTAAATGTGCGCCCTTCCCTTAAAATGCCATATATGGAGCTGGTTTGTGCGCTTGATAAGAAGTGTAAGATGACATTCATGAGGCTAACCACAGAGTGGCAGGAATATTGACAGACAGGAAGTGATGTGTTTGGTCACAGAAACAGGAAGTGGCTGGCCGGCAAAGATTTCAACAGTTTCCACTTTTAGACTTTTTTTCCCCCTTTGGACTAGAAATGACAAATAATACAAAATTCTTTTTACGCATGTTCTATATTGTATCCCTTTCTTAACCTTTTTTTGTGTTTCAAAAGGAAATATCATATTTACTATGGAAAAAGTGAAACATGGCCATTTTTGTATGTGTATGTGTATGACATAAAGTTACATAGTATGTTATCCAGAGTCCTTTTTTTCATTAGGATCCTTTTGAATTGAAGTGTTTAATGCAGTTATTTTCCAGACTTTGAAACTGCTTGAACAGCTCTGATCCAGTCATTGCGTTCTTCAGCTGTAGCTGCCTGCAGGTAGTAGTGTATCTCATCTGAAGTGATGATCTCAAACAAGTTGCCTTCGATCTCATGCTTCTTAGCTGCAGTAATGCAAGAACAGGAAATTAACGTTTCTTATTAACGTCAGAAGTTTGCAATGCTTTGGCATATGACTGTGCTGTATGAGGATTAAACATCTTGAGTTGAGGTAATATTGTTTAGTCTTACTGATGAATAGGTAATGATTAATTATTAATCATATCTCACCATCTGGTACATAATCCACCGCAGTCACAACAGATCCACGTAGGTGGATCGAGCCAAGAGGATCCTCCTCACCCTGATGAAACAGAGTGAAAGATATAGAAAAAGAATATGAGCAAGGGATGGTACCCTAATACCGTAAGGAATGAAGGAAAGGAAAAAGTAGACGCAATTACACAGCCTTCCTCACCTTAGTGGGGTCATAGTAGTGGATATATGCAGGATCATCTCTCAGGATAAATTTTCTCACTTTCCAGTTCTTTCGCCTGTGGCCCTGTTGATAAAAGAAAAGAAAAAAAACATTTACATCTACATATCCTGGTTGAAATAATAAGTTTGGTCCACATTGCACTTTGAGTTTCCTACAGCATATTGGTATTAATGTTAAATTGAAACACAGCTGCCAAACCCACACCTTCTATCATTCCAACTATCACTGCATTACAAGCTTATCCAAGTGATATGTGAAAAAAAATAATATATTCAGTACCTGTTTCATCAAACAACCTTGTTTCACTATGGCTCCTCTGAACTCTTCCTTCAATATCACATCCTCATCGCTTGAGTAACCTTCACAGAAGAAGCCACTTTCTGCCTACAGGACAAAAACAGACTCGAGGAAACAGCCTCACACACCCAAAACCACATTTCCTTATCTACGTATGACTATGTTTTAATCTGCGGTAATTCAGCTTCGCAGTGATCCCAAACAAGAGAATCAGTATTTTTTTTTTTATAATGGGAGGGAGGTTACCCGAATACCTAATAAACAAATAGTCTTTAGTCATCGCTTGAAGATTGCCAGTGACTCGGCTGTACAGACATCTAGAGGAAGTTCATTTCACCACTTAGGTGCCAGAACAGAAAACTTTCTTATAACAAATAGGTAATAGGCTCAAATCTCCTAATGTTAATGTTAATAAACATAGAGATGACATCCTGTCATATGATCATGTGTTCCTGACCATTTGTCATTGCCATACTGTAAATTATGATATAATCTGTATAACTGAGGTTTAGGAAGATAATAAAATTACTGCATCCTGTGCTTGCGTGTTTTTTATCATATCAATATGAGTGCATGAGCAACCGTGTTTCATCTCCTGGGAGGTTTCCGAGAGCCACATGAGACCTGTGATAAAACTTATGCTGGCAGTTCATTTGCATTTTGAGGTTGTTCACAATCATCGACCAGCTGGCAAAAAGTGCATCTATGTGGGTGGTTGTATCATTCCATGGACAATAGCAATGTTTGCAGATTATTTGTTTTAAAGGGAAAAGTGCACAAATTGTTTGACAAATGTCATTGTACCACTACAATTAGAATAAAGTCTCTTTATCCTTAATAAACTAAAATAAAACTAGATCTTCAGACATCATGCATGCGCGTGTGTGATGCTCGGGCTCGGCCGGTAAGTGTATCAAGGTGCGGCGGACACAACAAGCAACACTACTTATCCTGTTTAGGGTTGATGGGGCAAAAGGATGGTTTCCTTCAGGTACTCTGGTTTCTTCCCACAGTCCAAAGCGTTCCCAAATTCCCAATTTGGTCTGATGTTCCCAAATTCCCCGTAGTGCGTGAATGACCCTGTGTACAGTGAGTAAGTAGGACTGAGTGATTGACTTAAGGGGTGCATGTTCACTCACGAAGTAGTACAGAGCATCTGGCTGGTCTAGGAATGCAGACTCTGCATTTCCTTCCACTGCTGCTTTGGACATATCTCCAGCTGGCTGTAGATAGCCCTCATTCAGCAGCCCAGTGGCCAGCATCACACCCTCAGCCCGGTTCCTCACTTTCCCCTGCGAGATCAGCCAGTCAATCACTGTGTCACCTGCCATGGGATCAAAATTCACATTACAGAAACATGCATACTGAAATGCAACACGTAATTGTAGCGATATAATGCATTCTCCAATACGCTTACCACTTTACAAAATTAAAGACTTATAATAAGTGAAATCATAGATCAGTAGAATAAGCTTACATAAAATAAATCAAATTATAATAGCAGATTTCACCCAAAAGCATTTTTGCACATTCTGACTAAAGTTACATACCAGTGAAGCAGTGGTTGAAAAGCTTCTTGTCTTTCTCCACTTTCATTTCTTTAATTCCCTTGTCTTGGTCTTTCATCAAAATATACAGCTCACTTAAAGAGAAGATTTAAAAAAAGATAAATTTCATAAGCAGATTATATGACAGCAAACCAAGCTTGTTATTGTACTACCTAGACTGATATGTAAATTTTTAAAGACATTCCAGGGCAAGCATAATTTAGAAATTGTGTAGAATAGCACTGGCTGTGTTCTACATTACTTTAAATTCTCGTGCATTTCATATGTCAGAACAATATTTTTGGAAATTCTACCTATGGGTAATTATAATGTTGATAATTGTTGTTTTTATTCCATGTTGTAAGATTTTTGTATATATTTTTGTATTTAACCTTAGTTTTTTTTTTTTCTGCCAACCTCCTTGCTAGACCTAATGATTACAAACACACTTTATTCAATTTATTTTCTTGAACATCTGTCTGATTTCAACGATTCTTGCATCCAAGTACACCCCATTTGTACAGGCTTTTTAAAATAATCTATAATCTACCAGTTTAATTAATCAAAAATAAATAAATAAATAAACAAACAAACAAACAGAAATCTGAGGTTGTGTTCCAGGATTACATTTTATTGTCTGGAAACAGGTCTACATACAAAGTGTAGGAGAACATCTTGTCATTGTATCTTGCTTCATTTTCAGTTTTGTCTGACTTTTATTTTGAAACCTGTTCCCAGAGTTGTATGTTTGGGTCAGAGATCATTCTTGGTCTGTTATACCAAACAACAGAGATTTTGAAACTACTCAGTTCAAAGGGAAGTGTGAATGATGCAGGGACCAAGTGAACTACCATTCCACGTTTTACTTTAAAGTGTGGTCTCGACTCTTTACTCCTTGTGCAGGGAATATTGATTAAGGGAACTTCCCTAAACAAAAGCACCCTGTGACATCACCGGCACAACCTCCATGCACTACCATGGCAACGTAAACACCTCAGATACTTGCTGCTACTGTAGAAATTTCACTACTGAAATTAAAGCTATATAAATAAAAGAAAGGTTTTGTCTGTACATCGGTCAGAACTCACATCGGAGGACCCGAAACCACAAAATTTTCTGTCTGCATGTCAGTATGTCATTTTTTGTCAATGACAGGCACTAGTATTAAATATTCATTAAAACAAAAACTGAAACCATTACAAAATGTATCCTATTGAAAATTGTAGAACTTAAAAATCATTTGTTTGATTTATTTACTAGATGTACATAAATTATTAGAAATTAAAATAATATATTCTCACTCACTCTCACTCAGCTTCTATATCGCTTTATCCTGTATTCAGGGTTGTGGGACCTAGAGCCTATCCCAGGAGGCTTAGGGCACGAGGCAGGGTACACCCTGGACAGGGTGCCAATCTATCGCAGGGCACACACACACATACACACATTCACACACTCATTCACACACTACGGGCAATTTGAGAACGCAAATTAGCCTAACCTGCATATCTTTGGACTGTGGGAGGAAACCAGAGTATATTCTTATCGTGTCATATTAATAATAATAATAATATGGTGTTTGACAAAATAATAATAATGATAAATATATGATTCCCTTTTCAAGCTCCATTTTGTTCCACACTCCAGTGAGACACAATGACGGGGAAGTTTTGCATGTCCACTTCTGACAAAGTGATGAACAATTGTTCATTTGTTCCCTACACCGTTCACAGTTCCCTTTAAATCGAGCAGTTTCATACCCTGAAGTTTGGAATTGTACCTTACATGGTGGAATATCCCGTTATGTAATAGCTGATCGAAAAGAAGCAAATGATTCATCATGAAGATGCTCATGGAAAATGAGCGTGGGGAAAAATGGAGCTTGAAAGGGGATTTATATATTTATTATTATTATTATTATTATTATTATTATTATTATTTACGACAATGTAATATTGATGTGGCACATACGAGTTTGCAATTAATACAATGTTTAATTGTAATTAAAAATCAATTTCAGAGCAAAAGCAATAATTTGTGTTTGTGTATAATTAAGATTTGGTAATATGCTCGATTCGCCTGCCTTTACATCTGCACCTTATTGCATTCCTGACTGGAAGCTAGACCACCACTAGGATGCAGACAGCAAAAATGAGAGTGCGCAACACTGGGCATGCTACTATTTGCCATAATTCACTGGATTGCGATATCCAGCAGGGCAGTTCCCTGTACTGTACAGTACTGAAGGGCACAGTTCTGCTTTCAGCTCAGAATCCTCTGGAGGTCAACCTGGTAGTCTCCACATCCTCTCTTCCAGCTTAGTGGCTGGTAGAGGTCAACTTGGAGATCTCCAAGACCCCATGGAGGTCAACAAGGTCACCTCCCATGCTTAAATGAGGCATTACCTGTTCTGCTTGTGCTGTGCACTGCTCCACTGTGTAATGCCCTGGTATGCCCTCTAGTATTTAACACATTCTGGGTACTTCACTGGCTTCATAGATGTCAAGCACCATCTGCCAGCTTTGAGGATGATGTGCTCACCGGCGGGCTGTTAGGACATGTCCTGGGCTAACTATTAAGGCACTTTGACCAATTTTAGCATGCATCTTCATTTTGTGCGTGGATCAATTATTTTGACACAGCTTTCAGTTTGACACAGCTTTTTAAACACACATTTGTTCCAGGTCTTCCTTGTTTATTGATGATTATTTAAACTCTATTATTTCACAGTTTCTTTGGCTAGCTTTATTTTGACTTAACAAATGTTTTAAGAAATGCATGTATGTCTCCACATCCTTCCTGACAATGTTACTCCCTTCCACCTGTCATTAGCACTGGCTTTCTGTAGCTTCCTGTCTTCTATAATCCTTTATGCTATAGAAAAATGAATGAAAGAACATCCACTTCGTGAACCTCAAGCCAAGAGAAAGAGAGCGAGAGAGAGAGAGAGCAAAGTAAAAAAGTCTGAGGTGTATAACTAATAGCAGTCAGGTTGCACAATTACTGTGAACATTGACACTGACTAGTTTCACATGTTGTAACATCAATGTGGGTTTCCTCCCGGTGCTCTTGTTGGTTTCCAACTATTAAAAATATATCAGTAAAATGACTCCTACACTTTTATGAGTTGCCCTGATTGCTGTCTTCCTGCAAAAGAAGCAGTGATGGATGATAGACCAACTCGGTATTAAACCTAAACTCCTGTTCGGGTGGTTCCTTGATGGTTTTCTCCTGGTTGTTTCACTACAGTTTCATTTATTCATTCGTTAGTTCCCTGTTCATTTAAGGGTACTTAGGGTACTATTTTCAGGGTACTATCCTGAAAATGATATGATAGTAACCCATTTCAGGCAAATGCTGAGATTACTGTCATTTTTGGGATGATACCCCTAACTGAATAGGGAACTAATGAATGAATATAAGTCTTATGTCTTATGAGTTATTTGAGAGGGCCCAGATATGTTTTGCAGGTGGAAACAAACCAGAATGCTCAAAGGAAACCCACGACAATGTTATAAGAATGTGTGAAAGTCCTCCGAGTCAGCAACTACAATAACTGTGCAGCGTACCTGCTATTTGTATCACTCTTGTGCATTTACACTTCCTCTGCGCCCTGGGTTTTGTTTTGTTTTGCTATGTATGATTATGTGTGTGTTTATTAATGTCTCTCACAGCTTTTTTGCTTGTAACTATCTTACTGCTACCTTGTTTTTGGGCAGCTGGTGGAAATTCTCGCAAAACTTATGATAATCTTTAAGCTTTATACTTGAATGCTCTTTCACTTTGACTCATGATAAACATAAATAAATGTACAGTACCAATCAAAGGTTTGGACACACCTTATAATTCAGTGTTTTTGTTTTGTGATTTATTGTCTATAATTTCTACATTTCTACATTCTAGAGCAATACTAGAGATTTCAAAACTATGCGGTAACACATATGGAATTATGTAATTAAGTAACAACAACAAAAGCAACAGTCAGTTGTTATTTTAAGACAGGAAGATCAGCTGTTGAGGAATAGTTCTTGTAAGGTCAAGTGCATTTGAAACTGGCTCTCATGAAGACCACCTCAGCAAGACCAAAGCTAGACCAAGACTTACCTCTGCTGCAGAGGAGGAGTTCATTTATAGTTACCAACCTTAATCACCAATTAAGAGCACCTTAGATTAGAGCCGTTATGGAGGCTTTACAGAGCAACATCAACTGGAATTTTTACTTTTAGTATAATAGTATTTTTTAATAGTAAAAATTACTTTATTTTTTGGATGCCTTTAGCATTGTTTTACTATGTCGAAAGAAATAAAAATCACCACTGAATTAGACAATGTGTCCAAACTTTTGACTGGTACTGTAAATAAATAGTGTCTCAAAGGCAATTACAGACAGGCCGCTTTCTTTTGATCCAAATATGTTCATACCTCAGGTTGACCGTTTCAGGCAATCGAATTGACCTCCTGGTAGATTTCCTGGCAAATTTTTTTCCACCGTTCAAGCAACTGATGGCTCTCTTGATGTCTTTAACCCATGCCTCTCTTTCCTCCAGGTGGGTTGCTTGGAAAAAATGATCCTGTTTCTTTTCACTGGTTACCTTGAACACTAACTGTTAGAGAACAAGAAGACAAATGTGTAAAATAATTTTTGGTCGTAAGCCTGTGCTGATTTCAGAATGGCATGTTGGATTGGTCATCACCGTTCTTTTGCTGAAGTCCTGACACGGGTTTGTCAACGTGGCTTCTTTTAATGGAATCATGCCTTTTGGGCTGCTGTCTGTCTTCTTCTTGTAAAACTCTATTCCGTCATCCGCTAACACCACCCACACTACTTTCCAAGAATTTAGCACAGTGCCCTATGAATAATAATAATAATTATTAATAACTTTAGTTGAAGTGTTGGTTCAAATAGATTTTCTTTGACTTTCTTAAAATGGGTGCAAGTACAAAAAAAAGCTTTGACAGGTCAGCATTATGAAAGTATTGCGTTAAAAGATGAGGATGTATTGCTGATTGAGTTTGTCGTGGTGTATAAATAAATACATTAATTTTTTTATTTAACTCTAAGGGTAACCTTAATGTACA
>JAOVVA010000041.1:6250655-6263606 GCA_028565275.1 Leiocassis micropogon
ACATTTTGTGTGACAAACATGCAAAAGAATAAGAAATCAGGAAGGGGGCAAATAGTTTTTCACACCACTGTATATATCGACACCTCAGTGTTGTGATAATATAGTATCAAATTGCCTCTGGTGATTCCCATCCATATTACTTACACACACACACACACAAACACAAACAGTATTGTGAGTCCTTCTGTGGGCCCTCTCCTCTTCCTTATGAATAAACAAACAGGAAGGGTGAAACAGTGACAGCCCACATGTATTGTTTGGTAAGCTTCTTAAATGGAATAAATTACCATTAAGGTATTTGAAAAGACAGAAAGCTTTCACCCATCTCTTATTAATTTATTGTAGTGAAGTGATAAGGCAGACCCAGTCATTAGTTTTAAAAACTAATTAACATATGAAGAACATTGTCAAATTAGTCTGTAAGTTAGTCTCTATTTAAGGAAAAATGCATCTTGAGATATGTTACCATGAATGTTTAAAGAGGAGCTGTGTCAGATCAGCATCAACACGATTTGATTCGGGTCTGATACAGTATGATTGATTTCAGGCCCGCGTTCAATCCTTCGTTAATACCCAAACTTTGCCACTGCTTGTGGGCCATCCTTATTGCAGATCCCAAGTCTGAATAGAATGGGAGGGTTGTGTCAGGAAGGGCATCTGGTGTAAAACCTGTGCCAGGTTGTATGCAGGGCGGATGGTCTGTTGTGGCGACCCTTTGACAGGAATCGAAAGAAAATTGGTGTAATTGAGTTCCTTCACAAAGTGGCCATGGCCCTGGCAGCACAAAGTCTTTCCCTTAGTCAATAAATAGTCAGTTAATTGTCGCACACCTACTAAAAATGTATATTGCTAAGATTGAGCTACAATTGCCTGGCCTACATGTATTGCCAGTATTCATACGGTTCAAAGCGTCTTTTGTTTAGTCTAATTGCCACAGAATGAAGAATCCATTATTTATGAGCCGCATTGAGTGCTTCTCTTGTACTCTTCCTAGGTGATGTTCAGCCCACTGAGCAGTTAATTTAGGTGAAGAACATCTCTGAAAGGGGTTTAATAATATTGATTCATGTCCATTACTATGATTCTGTGACTTTAAAATTCCTGTTTTTTAAATGCATTTTTTATTTTGTCAAAAATTGTACAACAGTATGCTTTTGTGATTGCTGGCAAGGACCTGGCTTTAAATTCAGTTGATTTGTGTTTTTTTTTGTTGATTGACCAGAAGAGAGCAAAGACACTTTTACATTAGTTCTTTGATTAATGACTCATCAGAACTTTTTAAACTCTAAAGTGTTTTTTAAGCAAGGTAGGGGTAGCTCAGTGGATAAAGCATTGGACTGCTGATCGGAAGGTCCCAGGTTCAAACACTACTACCATCCAGTTGCCTCTGTTAGGCCATTGAGCAAGGCTCTTTACCCAAAACTGATCAGATTTAAAAGATTGGGTAAAAATATAAGTCGCTCTGGATAAAGGCATCTGCCAAATGGCTAAATGTAAATCTAAGCCACAGTCTACACTGCTGTGATTGGTTTTGGTATTGCTGTGTTCCTTTTTGGCTAAAGACACGACCTTTTCCATTGTGTATTCCAAATGATTTCGTTAAATATCATGTATATCATATTTGAAAACTTACTATTTAGGTCAGCTTACAATCACATTTCATTCCATCTTAATACAAACCAGCCTGTGGATAATGCAGACTGGAAATACATTAAAAACTATAAAATAAAGGATTTGATCGAAATTTTGCTCTGTTAATTTTTTTAGGTCATAGAAAGCTCACTTCGCCGTTAATTTTTATCTGTGTCAGATTAATTTGTAATTAGCCTGTATGATAAGGTTTAGAAATTCCACATAATTGCTAATAGTCAGCTTTTTGTTGTTACTGTTGTTTTAAATAAACCTATATGGTTTAAGGAGAGAGTTCTTCTTTAATTGTTTGTTTTTTGTAGGTCTGTTTTGAGTCAAAATTGAGGCGTATTAAAGTACATTACAATAGGTCTTGGTTGTTATAATAATTTTCGTTATTAAAGAAATATACTAAACCAGATAGTTGTCTATATTAAGTATATATTCTATTATTGTGTTCAGACTACACACCAATCTTCTAGATCTTTGTTGTTATTGTTGTATTTTGTTCTCTTAACGGTTTAGTGTAGACACAAGACAGAGCTTTATTACAGGTCTGCACTGTGTTCCATGTTGTTTGTGCAAATTGGCCATCTCAAAACCATTTTTTTAAAGCTTATTAAGGCCTTTTTCAGATATGAAAGTATCAGCATCTTCTAATTAATCTTCTGCAGAGTTGTACATAAGCTAACACCCCTCGAGTGAGCCTTTCCTTTGATCGTGCCTTTTGTCATTATTGAACCGCAGACGTGCGCACATCTCAGAGCATTGGCATGAGTCTGCTAGTAAATGTGCAGAAGCAGCTATTTTAGAGTAAAGTGCAGATACATGAATGGCTCCAGCTCCACATCTCCTTTGTGGATGAGATGATGTTGACGATCTAAAGTAAAGGAAATGGGAAAATGCTGTGGTTGTGTTACTTATTTTTTTCTTTCTCTGTTTTAGGGAAATGAAGCAAGTTATCCTCTGGAGATGTGCTCGCACTGTAAGTAAGCTTTTCTTATGCTGAACATAAAAGAAATTATTGAATTTTGTTAGACAGAATACAGAAATCAGTGAACATTTAGTAACACAACAGTCTGTAGGCAGAACTTTCACTCAATGTGACTGAGTAACTCTTACATAATCAGTGTGCACGTTAAATTATTTATATCTTTCCCTGTAATTTGTATTTATTACATAGCCTCTGCAGTTTGATAAAAAACCTTATGTAGCTCTTTTTAACATACAGTAAAATCATACCTTACACCTGCATAAATCGTAAAGATATGATTTTAAATTAGAACTCAAACATGTTCAGAGATAAAATGGTTTTAAAAAATTTTTTTTTCAAAAACAAGGGCAACCAGGCTGTCAAAAAATTTCCTCCTCTAATGTAAAGGGCGTTCACATGGCTGCAGAAAGAGTCTAGATTATTTGTGGCCACGTACAT
The DNA here is from genome assembly GCA_028565275.1 of Leiocassis micropogon. Taxonomy (NCBI): domain Eukaryota; kingdom Metazoa; phylum Chordata; class Actinopteri; order Siluriformes; family Bagridae; genus Leiocassis; species Leiocassis micropogon. The sequence goes on from JAOVVA010000041.1 coordinate 6,253,717, forward strand.
GCTGTTTTAATTGGTTTTGTGCCCCTTGGTCTCCTGGACCTTATAGACCTGAGCAAGACGATTAAAAAAATGTTATACCTGTTTCAACACATTTTATACACTGCGTTGTCATCTTACTTGAAATGAGACAGTTTATTTAAGAACTCAAACTTAACAAAAGAGAGCGTATTGGAAAACCTCTGCCTGTGTTATTATGTTCAGTCAACCATTGCCACTTAATTAAAATAAGGAAAGGGAAATATGTGCAGTAAAAGAAGACTCCTCTCCTTGTCCTTTGCCTTTAAGAATTTTTTTCTTGCTTATTCCCGACAAGTAGTCAAGAAGTGAACCAAATTTTAAAGTTGTCGCTGTGAGAGCATGTGGGTTTTTTCTTTTCTTCCAGTTTGTTAATGACCCTGAAAAGAACAGGAGATAAACAGGTGTGAAACCCTGAACCACAGCAGGCCTTGTGTGTCAAGATATTTTCAGTTCCAAAGATACACACACACACACACACACACACACACACACGGCTCTGTCTGTATAACTGAGTTAATCTCTGTTGACTCATTTGTGTCTATATTGACCCAGAATTCACTACATAAATGGTTTTTTTTAGTATTCATCTATACTTGTATTAAAGTACAATACTGTGCGAAAGTCTTAGGCACCCTCTGTTTTGGTGCAAATTTAATTTCTACCATTGTGTCACTACAAAAACATTTTCAAACATCAGTGTTTGACCACAAAATTAAAAGTTACCGAAAAATATTTCTAAGCCAGAAAAGAAAGCAGCATATTATAGAAGTGACCCCTTTTTAGACAGAAAACAAAATGGAAGCTGTAGGATTTTGAATGCAAAGAAAAAGCAGGTACAAAAGTTAAAGTCTTCAAAAGACATGTGGATGGTTCTGCAGGATGCTCCAAAAAAACTTTGTAGCTAGTTTCCTTTTAAAACTGCACAAATTGTACTTAAGGATCATCAAAGAATTGTCATGCTAAATATTGACTTTATTTCATTATTTAATGTTTACTGGGCTTTTTTGAATGTTTGTTTTTAAAGACATCCTTACTCTACAGCATTCATTTGCATGCATCTAAGACTTCCGAGTTACATCCTTGCCCTACATTTATCCCGTTTTTGAAAATTTTGTGGCGGTTTTACTCTTTCCCTTCTTATAGTAGGTTTATTTGTAATGTGCGTCATGCACATCACAAATGAGAGAGAAAAAGCCTTTCTGTGTAAATAACGATGCTTTTGCACTTCTCTGCCAAAGCCGTATTCTACACCATATGGCCAAGACAGGTGCACAGCAGCATCTACAAGCACCCAAGGCTGTACGTGGCAGCTCAAAATAAACCTGCATGCTGGGGTTCCTTGTTGCTTAGGGTTTCCCCAAATGCAAGTGTCAGGACAACCAGAGGAGCTTTTCTCATGACCACATGGACAAAAATACAGCCAAGCTAAGCAGCTGACTCAAAACAAAACTCGTTAACGTCATGGTGTCGGAATTCAGATCATTTAACAATGTCGAATAGCTGTGAGCCGAAGGAGGCCAAATCTGTCCATGCTACATTTCTGCATGGTGGCCAACTGTGAAAAATGCTGTCTGCATTCATCCTAGCTATTAAAAACAAACCAGTTTTCCTCCCACTTAAGTTTCGAAAGCGCATGTAGGCTTGATGTGCTGTGATATTTTTAGGTTTAGACTAATGGAACTGAGGTGATGGCCATATGCAATTACTGACCCACCTAGTCACACTCTAATTATCCAAGAGCTGCACTCTTCCTGTGTTTCCACCAGGAGTACAAGCTAAATTAATGCATAATTTATTCCAAAGAAAGTGTTTATGCTGTGATTAAATTGGTCATTCGTTCTCCATCTGATGGACTAGAATAACAATTGATTAAACTGCGTAATTGTATTTTGGCTTCAGAGGTAGCAAATATTCATGTATCCATGTCATTCTGCTGGGATACCAGGCTCACGAGAGCACCTGTAGTGCTTGACAACATAAAGGTACAAATCAAGAACTTCAGTTAATATTCACACCAAGTGAATATTAACTGAAGTTCTTGATTTGTACCTTTATGTTGTCAAGCACTACAGGTGCTCTCGTGACGAGGAAATTGAGGAAATTGTAAAGAGTAGCGTTGACTATGATGAGTAGATTGGTTGTGCCAGACAGTTCGAGTCTTTCATTAACTTTTGACCTTCGTGGGATTTTTAGAGTTTAGACAGAATAGAGTAAAAAAAAAACCTAGGCCTTGACGACAGGTCAGAGGAGGTTGAGAACAATGGTACTGACAGGATGCATGCAGTAACTTTTCATATCAGATCATCACTCTTTACAACATGGTAAACAGAAAAGCATTTAATTAAGCAATGTCACTGAAGACCAAGTGCTGTACTGCTGAATATAGCACGGCTGTGATGCGATCGCAGGCACAAGGGCTGTGGCGTGCTATATCAAGCAATATCGCAAGTTGTATATTCCTTTTACGCAGAAGTTCCACAAACACAATTTATTATGACTTGCTCCTTTATTTAAAAAGCCATCTTGCTCCACCAACAAAACTATGTAGCCAAAAGATGAGGGGAATAAAACATGGAGGTGGTGCAGTTGGTCAGTTATGTAAATCTCCTAAATTTCTCTTTATACTTCCAATTTCTCCACTTTAGAATATCTGGATTTAAATTCCAAATAAAGTTAAATGGAAAGCTAGGGTGTACTATCTGTTGTTGCACACCAAGTAGTGCCCTTGATCAGGGGTTGGAGAGCGATTTGGAATTCAACCTTGTGTTAGAAGCTAGTGATCTTTTTCCATCCAGATCTTTTTCTATCCAGTGATTTCCTGTCCAGTTTCGTTGTGCAACATGACACTTTTCTGTCCATAAAGACTCTCCTACAAATTCAGATCCATTGTAGAACTGGTTAAAGCTTATGACTTAGACTGAGTAGAGGATTACAGGACCGTGTGAATAAGCCTGGAGTTAACAACAGAGCTTGTACTGTAAGCAAGCAGACAGGAATATGCATTTTCAGGGAAAGGAGAAGAGTGTAACCTGTAAGTTGCCATGTTTGATTAAGCATTAGATGCTGCTTAGATGTGTTTATTTTTAACTTTATAGACCTTTGATTAGATATGTTTGTACAGGTTGCATAAGACTGCTTAATTGGAGTCACACCTAAAGACGTTTAAGTGTACAAGGAGGAAGGTTGATGAGTTTATTTTTGTTGCTAATTTCTTTCTTTCTTGATTTTTCTTTCCTCTAGTCGATGCAGATGAGATTAAGAGGCTAGGAAAGAGATTTAAGAAACTTGACCTAGATAACTCTGGATCCCTGAGCGTAGAGGAGTTCATGTCCCTTCCTGAACTGCAGCAGAATCCACTGGTGCAGAGGGTTATCGATATATTTGACACGGATGGCAACGGGGAAGTGGACTTCAAAGGTGAGGCCAAGCGCACACTTCATCTGCATCACCGCATACAAGTCTTTATGCACATTAGACAATGTTTTAATGTGTACGGTTAGCGTCCTGATGATTTCAGAAATTCCCTGATCAAGTTCTGAGTTGGGTTTTAGCTGGAAAATTACCAGATTTGTTTTGGAGAGCTCGAAGACATGCAAACTTGTTTACAATGATGTATGATATTTAAGCTTTAAATCATTAATGTTTTTTTCATAAAGAGATTTTTAAAAATATTAAGGAGGAAGCAAAACGCATTTCACTGCTCCTATTTTAGCACATTTCTGACTTTCATATGTATGATTTAATGTGAGGCAAAGCTAAAGTCTTTGCAATCAAACACCTGTCTTTAACACTCTGTTTTCTTTAGAGTTTATTGAGGGCGTCTCACAGTTTAGTGTTAAGGGAGACAAGGAACAGAAACTCAGATGTAAGTCCATTTCTAGTGACTCGTTTTGAAAGTACATGAACGTAAAAGCTCTGCACATTATAAACACTTTTCCGAACATCTCCAGTCGCTTTCAGGATCTACGACATGGACAAGGACGGCTACATTTCCAACGGTGAACTGTTCCAAGTGTTGAAGATGATGGTGGGAAACAACTTGAAGGACACGCAACTGCAGCAGATTGTAGACAAGACCATCATCAATGCAGACAAGGATGGCGACGGGAGAATATCTTTTGAAGAGTTCTGTGCTGTAAGTATTCAATGCCAAGCTCACCAGCACTTACCTCAGGCGAAAGTTGCTAGGTCATGCTCAGTGAGCAAAATCACAGATTAATTTGTATATTCATTTAAATATTGTGATCATATCGAAATGATACATGAAGTCATGAGATTATTGGATGAGACTAAGTATAGAATAAAAAAGAATGAGAGTAATAGATAATGAATAGGAAATGGCTTTTCCAGGTTGGTCGACTAGTGTGAATAGTGGGCATGGGTGCCCGGGTCCATTTCTAAAGGTGGAACAGTTTGCACATGGAGCTGTAATACTCAGGCGTGGTACAAGGCCTTAAGATTCTCAATAAAAAAGTGCATAGTGCACAGGTGGAACAAAGTTGATCAGTGATTGGGTGTTTCTAGCAACAGTGGTGATTGCAGTGATCATTGCTGGGAAAAGCTGGGATCAGTGATTGATTGTGGAAGCAACAGGGAACAGTATTCAGTCTTGGGAAACAATGATGGTGAGTGAGTTAGCAAGCATCGGGAACATCATTTCATTCAAGCAAGCAACTCAAATGAACCTTCCCATAAAATCGAGAGCAGGATTGACTACAGGACACTCACTACATGTACTCAAAGATTTGCGCTCTTTTTGTGTGTCACAGTAAAATCACTATCCTTGTTAGAGCTAATGACAAACCTGGCCATGCCGATCTAGACTATTGTGGGAAATGACATTTTTCCACAACACTAAACAACACTATGCATTTTTGCTTAAATAAATTACAGTATTAAACTCTGGTAAAATAAAGCATAAAGACTTAAATGTCAGTACTGAATCATCTTCATCAATCTCCCTAGAGTCTGGTGTATGCATCTGTCTTTTCATGACTTGTGTTGTGTGTTAGACTGTTGCAATTATAATGCTGCACTTATAATATCGTAGATCAATTAATTGATATTAAAGTATATTATGGACAACTTCATAAATTCTTTCATATTGTTTAAAACCAAGGAGCAACAAAAAAAAAAAAAGCCGACAGCCAACTCCCAAACTGTGTACATCGAATGACCACTAAGACAGGTTACAAAAGCGAGTCAATCCCCATAGAGTCCCATTTTAAAATGTCCAACCTTAGAACAGAAATAAACGTTTGCAGCCTGGTACAAAAAATATATATATATTTGGCCTTCATAGCTGGATTTCCCATTCAAAACAACTGTACAGAGTTTAATTTTTATGTAACTCATCAATTAAAAGTATATTAAGCCAAAATGTTATGCATAATTAGGTGCGTGGTTAATTTGAGTGAGTCACATCACTTTAGCTAACCAGCTAACTGGAATTGTTGTAATTTTAACTTTCCACAATAAATGTAGAATTTGACACAGAACAACATGTATGGGTTCAATCTAACTCAGAGTAATGTAAGTGTATAAATCAACCATAGCCACCATAACATTTTAGCTAAACTTGCTAGTTTGTGGGTGGTAACAGAGTTGGATGGGTGAGTACCAACCAACAGCCAGACTCCCTTCTTTCAGCCCATTTCCCCATTTATGGATTAACTGGGGTTCAGCTTCTAAAAAGCTCCAAAATGGCAACAAACAAGGGCTCCCATATTTGAGCTTCCAAACCATTCTTCAGAAAACCTGTGCATGACATCATGGAGGGTCTGTCCAGTTCTTTTTATACAGTCTGTTCTTAACTGAACCTGATGAGGTCCAGCCTGTGAGTTTCGTAATCCTAGTCAAAACACCCTGACTCACTTTTCTTAAATGCTTTTCAGGTTGTTGGTGGTCTCGACATTCACAAAAAGATGGTAGTGGATGTGTGAGTCTTCGAGCGTCCTCCCTGCCACCACCAACACGCGCTTTCCTTTCCATCTGTGATGATCTGCTCAAGACATCTAGCAAATGCTCTCTTTCAGCGGAAGTATTTACTCTGTGAAGCTACCTTATTGCTACCACGAGCCTGGTGAAGCCAACGCGTAAGTGTTTTTAAACTCCGATCCTCACAATAATCCGGTGTAGCACTTTACTGACTGAAGATCAGCTAAGAGCATCTCTGTCTGGACAAGGGAAGACGGGTTGACTGGTTTATTATTCGTTTCCCTTTTCTTTATTTTTGTATTTTTTGTTGTATTTATTTTGTGTCACTTTTTTAAGCAAGTGTTTATTACGCTTCCTGAAAAGGATGAAACTCTGTTAAAAGTAATGACAACTTTTCAGTGCAGGAGTAATTTAGGGGTATGATGTGCCAAGCAGAACACAGAATTCGCAAATCAGACAGAAATCTTTATAAATAAAAATAGTGTTTTAATTTCTTTTTTTTTCTTTTTTTTAAGTGAACACTTTTTTTCCATTTTGCAATGTTTCTATTGTTCTTACATTTAATCATGATAATCAGTACTTTTTGTATTGTGATAACTTGTTTATTTGTGAACGTTCATAATACAGGAGTGAAACGTTATTCCGTGTTTAACTCAATGGCAGTCCACTAGAAATAGATGCCTGAAAAATCAACTGTATTTGCGGTTTACCGAAATATCAAATATCAACGGATTCTTCTCGTTAGGTTTCCGTTAAAGATTTTTTTTGATGATAAACTATTAGTGTTTCAGTGCTCAAATTCTAGATCAATATAGATTAAAAAATAAATAATTCTAGATCCTTATGTACCAGAAGCTGGAACACATTTCGAATAGCAGTATGCCATTAAACGACTTGTCATTATCAGTATGCTATTTGTGACTACTTCATCCCGCCCCCATCTGGATGAACAAAGTACTGTACTTTAAATCGGACGACCCAGCGAGATGTTTAGGACTTTGGCATTGCAAGAGTAAAGAGTATGGCTGGAAATTATTTGCTCTTTACATCTTCTATGCATCTTCACCAGCTTCTTTAAACTGCAGCACTAAGCGTGTCACAGCACCACCTGGTGCTCCTCCAGTGTCTGCATGGTTCCCATGTTCCCTTCTGCATGGTTTCCGATTTATGGCACGTCTACTGTTTACACTTGTGATATGAAATGTCAACTATCTAGTAATTATGGATGTCGCCAAAGTTTTAGAAAAGCCTCAGCACAATCCGTGTTCTTGCAAAGTTAATATACATATGTACTCCTTTTTCTTCCTGAATATTAAGTTGCAGTGAAATGATGTATGGTGTATTTATATATATATATCTAGTAAAGGATACCTTATATAATGTATTTTTAATGACATTAAAACTAATTTTACTCCACGTTTATGTTGATAAAATGGGAGAATGAGGGTTTCATTCCCGAGTTGACATCAAGAATCATATTTCCAGTTGGGGATGTCTACTCTGCATGCTGCATCATGTTGCCTACTGTGGGAATCCTTGGACTTGGTACTGTATAAGAATAAATAAATATTTAAAACACATATGCATTAAGCATTTCTTACTGAATCCACAGCCTGTTTCATTTCCTTATGGTATGCGGTTTTATTTGAGTGTTTCAGTGATGTGATATCAGTCAGTGAAAAAAGTCCTCTGATGAGTAAACGATTCAAGTCAGCAGCAATAAATAAATCTGCTGGACATATTTCACATCAAAATCTGCTTCAATCCATGAGCTGCACTGCAGGTGGAGGATCAAAGAATCATGCCCGGGGTTAGAATCTCTCAGCTGCGCGACTGGCGACCGCCCGAATGTTCCCGTACACCTTTGATGGCGGGCTCCCTGCGGAGGTGAAAGTAAACAGCATTTCAGTTCATGCGCTTCATTTATTCACAAAACACACACACAGCCATGAGGGCACTCTTTGTTACCTAAGATAAGGTTGCATATAGCTGTCCGTGCCATCTTTATATTCTGAAAAGACCCCAAAATGTGAACCTTCCTGCAAGACACAACATTTGGGTTAAATTCCTTGCAATCCAAAAAAAAAAAAAAAAACCTCCCCGAAGTTGGTGTTTCTTTGGACTCACGTGTCTGCGAGGACGATTCTCGTCTTTGTGACGTTTTCAATGGTGAATTTTGTTTTTCCACCTTTGCCTGCTATTCTCCCCACCGCTCTCGACAAGTGATCTCCTTTCAGCGGTTTGACTGTTTCCCAGAACAAAAACACAAAGCACAAGCGACAACCACAATAAGGGTCAATAAAGAAAAAAAAACATACACATTTCCAGGTACAGCACTTGTACAAGTAATCATTTTTAAAAGAAAACAAATGAAAACGCCTCATAAAAAACAAGAATATCTTTCTAGGACACCGCGCCACTAGGTGACGTACAATGCTTTCTAGGAGATCTGTGGTACCAGGTCAGCCTATGCCAAAAGACACCGCAAAAACACTGATTAGTATTATAAGCATATCGTCAACATACCTTTCACTTAGTGGATTGTTTTGTTTTTTGGCCACGTTTCAGTATTTAAAGAAATTTTAGGATGCATTTGCACAAATGTTAAGTACACTTCACAGTCATGATGCTAAACTTGAAAATCCACATCATTTTGTTTCAATTTTGAGCTGCTGTGCAAGCTTAGCAAAGCATCAAACAGATAAGTAACAGCAGTGGTGGGTGCTGAAGTGTCACAAGAGCAGTACAGACTTCTGTTTGACAATATCAGAAAATGAAGAAAGTGGTATGATCAACTGCCTGGCCAAAACAAAAAAAAAGGTCAGCATTTCAGAAGGGTCAAATCATGGGCTACATCAAGTAAAGAAAACGACTAAGATTTGAAATGGAACTGGGAACATTTCAACTAGGAACCCTTATAAAAATCTGGAAGGATAGTGCGGAACCACCAACTTTGTGGAGGAATTCTGGTCTGAAAAAAAATAAAAAATAATAATGCAGAGAGATCACACTTGGTTAAAAAATTTTTTTTTTTTAAAGCGTTGAAAGGCCACACACAATGTCATAAAAATGTAAATGATTGGGACTGTTTCTGGGAGCATGAGGAATAATTTTCACACATGAACTGGCCAGAGAACAAAGATGATCGAATGAAATCTTAAGATTGTGCAGCTTCTTTTTGGCCAGATGGTGTATTTATAAGGAAATTAGGGAAAGTATTTAGAAACTAAATTTGTGCACTGTAAAGTGATATTCAGACCAAACAGAAGTCTTGGACAAAAAAAAATAAATACGGTATATAATAATAATCAAGGTGTTTGGAATGTTTTTTTAAAGTGTGTATTAACAGAAATCAGCGCACAACTTATTGCTCATATCATCCTTTTATGTCTAAAATTACATTTATTTCAAGTGTTCAGACAGCTTTAGCTTTAAGGCAAATGAATGAAACTGCTCGGCTCGTCCCACCATCTCTCAGGGATCAAGGAAGACATTAATCCAAACTCTTTTCTGTTCTGGCACCTAGGTGGTGGAATGAACTTCCTCTAGATGTCCGTACAGTAGAGCTGGGCGATATGCCCTATAAATTGAAACCGTTTTTTTAGACAAAATTCGATTTTAAAAAGATTTTTTTTCTTAAAATGAATAAAATGAATAAATCACTAGAGCGTATAGGATTTTTTTCAATTATATTTTTTAACATCGACAAACCATAAATTCAAATTAATCAATAATAAAGATTAATCGTGCAGCTCTACCGTACAGCTGAGTCTTTGACCATCTTTAAACGACGACTCAAGACGCATTTGTTTCTTTAGTACGTGGCCCTCATATATATATATATATATTTTTTTTCCCCCCCGATTTTCTCCCCAATCTAGTCGTGTCCAATTCCCTTCCCGTCACTAGGGGGTTCCCACATTAAGGCTACTTAC
>JAOVVA010000041.1:6263706-6275373 GCA_028565275.1 Leiocassis micropogon
TATATAAAAAAATAATAATCCCCTTTAACCGTGTTTGACTGATAGAACTTTAGTTAGTAACCTAGTAACCCAGTGTAAGTATCTATCGAATGACGGAAATTCCTAAGCACTTTTTGTAAGTCGCTCTGAATAAGGGCATCTGCCAAATGCCTAAATGTACTGTAAATGTAAAACGTAAACTTACCATCTGTGACATCAAAGGTTTCCAGAAACAGTTCATCCAGTCTGACGAGTGCAAGTGCGTCCTGCGGATTAGTTCAGAAACTCTTATGAACTGTTAAACACTACACATTAAGTGTCCCATTAAAATACACAGCTGATTTTATAAAAAGAAAAAAAACCCACCTCAACCTGAAATCCTAAAATAAACGCCTTGACAAAATCTGCTGCTTTCGTAAGCGCGCCAATATCCTGCGTTTCTTTACACGTCTGTTAAAGTACAGTAAGATAAGGAAAAGCTGCATAACTTGTATATGTACAAGTTGTATGTACGCATATACTATAATCATTTTTATGCATATACTATAACACTTTAGCCCTTACCTTAATCTCAACGTTCCTCGTCTTGAGATTAAATCTGACTTGAAGTTGCAGGTTTTCGACAATAGGGGTGAAGATTTTGAGCCAGTTTTCTTTCAGAGGTGTATATCGGTGAGCCGGCACAGGGATTTTCCTCATTTCGTCAGCACCACCCTGAAAAAAAAAACAAAAGAATGATGCGACACTAATTTATTTATTAAAAAAAAAAAAGAACAATTCTTTTATCACCTTTTCAATGGGTTTTACAAGAATTAAGGGGTAGGGATATGGATAAGGTGCTCAGATGTATTTTGAGATAAATGTAAGGTGTTCTGGATAAGGGCATCTCCCAAATGCTGTAAACGCAATTTATGGAGTAGTTATGTAGCAGGGTTTGGCACCTCTAGGTTGTAGATGTACTAAACGAGCTGAGGTTCAGGGTTTCAGCCTTCTGACTCTGAGAAAGTCTCCCTCATTAGTCTATTTAGTTGTGAACCCTTACATGCAGTGAGTCACAAAAACAGTATTGAACATGTGCTGCCTCTCATTGGTGTATAAGAATTAAATAAGATTGGATATACAGTATATGCATCATTTTGCATAGTTTTACTGATCTATTTAGAGATCAATCCAACATTCTGTATGGCAGTTACTTTACTATTGTCCACTAGGAATGATTGGGGAGGTGGCGGTTAAAACCCTTAAGATGACGTCAGTGTCATAATAAATAAATAAATAAATAAATAAGACTTTCCTTTTGGAAATACACAACACTGTAAGGGTATTTGGATAAACTGTAGTGATCTATGTGCATTCTACCATGTGTAGGCAACTCCATGCATTTTAGATCAGAGCTTAATCACTTTGAAATCACAATTTATGGCTCCTGGTGGTTTTTGTTCCAGGGTTGAGTAAAAGCACTGTGTGAAATTTGTCCAGAAAAACATGGATTTTTTTGGTTTATTAATGCATTTAATTCAAATGACCAGTCGAACAGGCTGATAACAGTAATAACTCAGTAATAATCTTTGCTTGTGACACCACTGCAACCAACTATAACAATAGCATAGAAAATCTAATGAGTAGCTGTTGACGGCTCCAAAATAAATGTTGATTGCCAGATGAATCTTTTCATGAACACTGTGGATTTCAGTGATGTATTCTATATAAATCGTATTCAGTCATTAGTCAGAACTCAAATTTCTTTGTCTGTCCGTCCAGCCAGATTACGTCACAGCATCACACAACTGGCTGGGCAAAATTTTATTCAACTTTTTCCAGTGCTTAGAAATCTGCCTAAAATACAAGTTTAAACTGCACAATAAGTGAAATCAAAATGTTGAGTAAAAGCGATGTTATGAACAGTTATGTGTCGGATTTAATAATTTACTTTAAAATAAGCTACTTGGTTAAATGTACCACACCTGCACCAATAGATATTAATTACAATTGGGAAGATTAAAAATGTAGGAGGAGGCGTTTGAAAGGAAGACTGAACGATATTAGACTTGGTGTGGAACTGCAGGGACAAAGGTTGGCAGACGTGGTTGTACCCAGTCGAGGTGGGATGTAGGGGATTCCCAGCCCAATCAGTATGGAAGATGATGACATCGGATTGAGAAAAAGAAGGCGGTACGAAGGCTGGGGGGGAGGCAGCAGAAAGAGCCTCCTGTTGGATTTGGAGCGGGAGGAAGGAGCTGAGCTGCCAGCCAGGAGGGAGCGAGTAGTGGCTGGCCACCACTACTGACCACAGGAGTGTGTTATGGTTAAGGGTCGAAACACTTTGGGATCGTTGGGAACCATCTGATGACACAACCTCCTGGCTAAAGGCTCCAGTCATTGTTAGATGACAGAAGGAGAAGCATCCAAGGATGTACGCCATTACAAAACCTAAACTGAATATTTTTTTATCGGGATTAGTTCATATTTTCACCGCCAAAACTTAAAGTGGTATAATCTAGATCTTGCCGTGATTTAGGTACATTTTGTATAATTTCCTAACGTAAAACAATATCACTGTTTACATTAAAGCTGATCGGCTTATTGTTTAGCTTTAACCTTTTAACTCTTTCTACAATCTCTTTACCCGTCAACGGCAGGCACTAACGCTAGTGTAATAATAAAGCTGAAGTCCGCCTCGACTGCTCAATCAGCTGGAAGTCGCGCATGCGCAGTAAGACATGGAGCTTTAACGACATTTATCCTGCAAGGTATTGGTAAGATCACACCACGTACGTATCGATATACATTTTTTTTTTACATGACTCGTTAGTTACCTTCAGTCTGTCCCCGGATATCGGGGGAAACTGCGGTCTCTTCGGTGCCACTGCGTCTTCAGACTCCATTTGCACTTCTCCTCCCTGGTCACGCTTACGTTTTGAAGTTTTCTTCGACTTTACCTTTTGGAAAGTGTCCGTGCTGTCTCCATTATTCACAGCAATAATCTCCTCAGATACCGCGTTACTGACCGTTTCCTCCATTGTGACTTTACAAGTGGTTGTAGTTTAATAGTTTAATAAAGTGTGGTATTATTCAGAGGAGCTGTTTATCCTGAGCACGCGGTATCCTCCATTCTACAGAAAGGACCCTGGGGTCGCCCGAGCACTGCCTGTATGCATGTGTACAATTTCCACATCAATTATTATAAAATTTAAATATAGTACGACATTTGTATGCCTTACACTTAATTTCTTTAAAAATATTCAAACTAATAAAAATGTCAAATTAATTTGTTATTAATAATTATGAGAGAATATACGAATAGGCAACCATACGAACAGCTGTACTTTACTTGTCACCTTTTCCCAACTGTATTCAGGATAACCCCGCCTCCTAACTCTGATTGGCCAACGCTTCTCTATTTTCTCGCTCGATTGGCTAATTCTAGGTCAACTTGGAATCCGTAGCCAGTCAGAGTCTATGAGGTCGGAGTTTTCGTAATACAGGTGGGGGAAACCAGGAGCTTAATCAGTCCTTCGAAGTTGTCAGAAACCTCAAGGTGTTCTCGCTGTTTGCTTTGCTCTTAGTTTTAGCCGAAATGTCAACGCCTTTGGAAAAGCCGCAGATCATCGCGCACATTCAGAAGAGCCTGAACTACACAGTGTTCGACTGTAAGTGGATCCCCTGCAGCGCCAAATTTGTCTGCATGGGAAACTTCGCCAGAGGAACCGGAGTGCTGCAGGTGTACGAGGTTCAGCGTGGAGACGTGCAGCTCATCAAAGAGGTGTCAAGTTTCTTCTTGTGCAGATTTTACCAAAAATTGTCTTAATAATTTTAACCGAATAGAGCTTAAACACTCCCTAGCTGAAAGGCTAAGCAGCTAGCTGGCGTTCTAGAACAATCTCAACACCTCGTTGTCATAGCAACCGCAAGCAACGCTGACCCCAGGCTTGATGGCGCGAAATTTTTAAACTGTGCTACACTGCAATCCGCGCACATGATCATCTTTTCACCTAATTTGTTTCTTAATCAAGCATCACTTTGTAAGTACTGAAGCCCCTGTGTTGCCCTTAAAGCTCCCCTGCACACTTCTGGTGGTGGTGCTGTGGTGCTGCCCCAATCCTATCACACCACTGACACACACACACACACACACACACACACACTATAGTGTATGTTGTGCCGTTATGAGTTTATAAAACCCTGCAGCATGACTAACATAACATCAGTGTGTCCTCACTGGGTCAGAATTGTCCACCAGCACAAAAACAGCAGTGCTACAGTCACTTTCTCAAGTGTATTGTTGTGCAAAATAAAGCAGTCTGGGAATACACTATATGGACAAAAGTATTTGGCCAAACATGTTAATTACTGAGTTCAGGTGTTTCAATCAGGCTTCTTTATTCCCAGTGAAGGGCTGCTCCAAAATACCAGGACATCTTGGACAATGCTGTGCTTCCAACTTTATGACAACAGTTTGGAGAAGGCTCTTTTCTATTCCAACATGACTGTGCCACAGTGGACAAAGCAAGGACTATAAAAACATGGTTTGATGACTTTGATGTGGTGTAGAAGAACTTGACCTCAACCCCAATGAGCACCTTTGAGATGAATTAGAACAGAGATCGCGAGTTAGGCCTTCTTGTCCAACATCAGTGCCTGACCTAGTAAATGCTATACAGAATAAATGGGCACGAATTCCCACAGAAACACTCAAAAAATCTTGTGGACAGCCTTCCAAGAAGAGTCGAAGCTGTTATCGCTGCAAAAGGGGGACCAAGTCCATATTAAAGTATATGTATTTGGCCAAATACAGTACCTTTGTCCATATAATGTATGTCCTATTTGTCCCACAGGTCTGAAACATACTTGCGGTAGTAGCCAACAGAGACAACCAGCATATCTGCAGGACAAAAATGGTCTACTAAACACAACAAACTACAAATACATGTGACATTTAACACAATATTTTGATTTAGTTTACATTTCTATTAATTTCACAAGTCAGAGATCCAACCTACAATTTTTTCCTCAGTCTACTCATATGTGAAAACTAAGACCAAGGAACAAAATAAAGAGCAAAACACATTTTTGTGTATAAAAATGGCACTGTTTGTCAAAGCATTTAGCCCTTAAAAACCAGATAATATTTTTGCGTGTATATATGGGGTCAGGATTATGCAACATAGAGTGACTTATCCTTTTTCTTCAGCCCAACATGGGCAATATGAACTGGATTTTATTTCATTTATTGTAGCCAACTATACAAACAAAACAATAAAAAAAAAGGCAAAGATTAGTAAGATCACGATTTTTGGTTTTCTGTGACCAATAATAATATGCACAAATCACATTTTGTAAGTTTTACATTTTCACGATGTCCTTCCCATATTCCTGTAGCTTTAAAAATTAACATGTTTGAAAATTCATGATAACTTATCAGAAAACCCCAATGCACAGTTTGATGTAAGAAGCCTCCCTGCTGACACACAACGCCAGGACTTCAAAATAAGCAGTTGTGTTTTTTTTTAATTATTATTATTATTATTATTATTATTGTTTTTTTAATTGTCATTGACCAATGCTGTGTTACTGGCATGCATTCGTGAGTTTTAAGGGGTAATCTTCCTTTTTTTTTCTTCTTAAAGACACAGCATGTGTGACTATCAGCATCAGTACACCATTCTTATGTTTTTTACGGCAGCTGGCATCTGCTGCATTTACTGGCCTTTAGTATGCCACTCTCACGGTAGCAGAATAGACACTAGTTAATCAATCGCAAATGGCATCGTTCTCCAGGACAGATTTTTAAAAAGGGTAGGCAAATATACTTGGGCGGCCTGCACAAGTATACTCTGTGTGTGGGGAAACACTAATGTCTGTGTGTCTGATTAGTAATGTAAGTCTATGTATTAATATAATTTCTTCAGGTAGATCAAAATTTTGTAAATAAAAATCTTGTAAAATTATTTCATCTGAAGAGTTGGCTACAGTGAAAAAGGTGAAATATGAACACGTACACATGGGCAAAAAAAAATAAAAAAACAATTGTATACGACAAACAAAAATGTTTTTCTTCAGGTGTGACCCAGACCAAAATCTGCATATTTTCTCATATATTTGTTTGCATACTTCAGATCGAAAAGCCCAAGCCAATCAAATGTGGAACATTCGGAGCAACATCTCTCCAGCAGAGGCATCTGGCCACTGGTGATTTTGATGGCAACCTTCATGTGTGGTAAGAGTGGCATTTTTACTGTCTGTCTCTTAATTCCTTACAAGTGTGGGCTAAGCTGCAATGTGAAATTTATTCATTAGGAATCTTGAGGCATCAGAGGTTCCAGTGTATTCTGTGAAAGGCCACAAGGAAATAATAAACTGCATAGATGGAGTCGGTGGGTTAGGCATCGGGGATGGCGCACCAGAAATCGTTACCGGGAGCCGAGATGGTTAGTTTGCCGTGGTTACGAATCCTGATGTTGTGTATCATAATGACATCCTGGATCACAACAATATCTGATACATTTTTAACTGCTTGCAGTGCAATGTGAAATTGCAATGAAAATAAACGCGTATATTTATTTAGCTATTTTACCAGATTATTATTGTTGTTATTGTTGATATTATTTGATCTACATAATCTACAATCTCCCTTCCATAGGTACAGTTAAAGTGTGGGATCCAAGGCAAAAGGACACATCTGTGGCGAACATGGAGCCGATGGAAGGAGAGACCAAGAGAGATTGTTGGACCGTTGCATTTGGTGTGTATTTATAAAGGAATCTCAATAAATCATGATAATAATTCATGATAAAGAAATGGACATACTCTGTAGTATTGCGTTTTACTGTTATTCAAGTGAATAATGATAAACACCCCTATTTACTTATATTTACTTATAAATATGCTGTAAAACTGTTAAGAACAGAACGTAACAAACTCACTGGGGTTATTAATTATCCATAGGAATTAGATTTCTGTGTTTTAGCTTGTAGTGTGATATTAAAAACTTTAACATTGTACTGTATGGTTATTGTACATACTGTACATTCATTTACGCATTTAGCAGACGCCCTTATCCAGAGCGACTTACTTTTTTTTTTCTCATTGCACATCTGAGCAGTTGAGGGTTAAGGGCCTTGCTCAGGGGCCCAACAGGGACAACTTGGTGGTTGTGGAATTTGAACCTGGGATCTTCTGAACCGTAGTCCAATGCCTTAACCACTGAGCTACCTCTGACCTTCCTTCTACATCTCAGGTCAATCCAGGACTACAGTTGTTCAGCAGCATGTACAAGGGGTGTTCAGGTCAAAATAGGGCTTTTGATTGTGCAGAATAACAGAACACAGTTATGAGAGTTAATCTACTATATAATTCCATGTTACACTAATGTACTTTCCCCAGCATTTTACTAGTGTTTTGATACCATCAAAGTAGAAAGTTTTCTCAGTACACAGGATTCATGATCAGGCTGCCTGCTTCACGTCATCGTCACTGCTGAAACACTGGCCTTCTGATAAATCCTTTAATGGAAAGAAACAGCCTGGTTTGAAAAGCCAAAGGCATTTTGCTTTTGCAGGACAATGCATGACCTCATACTGCGGACAACTTGCACATTATAGGAACTAAGATGGGAGTTATTGCCACATCCCCTGTACAGTCCTGACCTTTATCCAAGCCATTTCCACATGTTTGGGCCATTAAAGGAGTTCCTGGGAGGCCAGCGTTTCAGACGTCCAATCATAGTTCTGGTGTACAGAGAAAATGTTCTACCCAAACACTAGTGAAACACTGGGATACGTGCATTATTGTAGCAGGGGATTATTTAGAGAAATAAAGGTAGTTTTTACTCTCATAATAGTGTTCTGTTATTCTGGGCAATCAAAAGTCTTGGTTTGACTTGAACACCCCTTGTAATTAAGGGACGAATTTCAATAGGCTGCACTTCTCTGGGAAAATAATCCATGCTAGTGAAATTGTGTGAAATGCTTTGCTTAACTTACATTTGTGTTATTTTCATATTACAGCATGTGCAAAAGTATGTTATTCTTCTCATACAGCAACGATATGCCAATAATTACAAATTTGCCTTATATTAAATGTTATAGCATGTCGAAGAGACAATTCCTGTTATCAGATGTTATCACAGTTTTTGGTTTATTGTCAGTTTTGTTTTGTTTTTAGCTGTTTTTCTCACAGCATGATGTGTATGATGTGTTTTTCTTCTTTTCCTTCACAGGTCACGCCTTTAACGATCAGGACCGCTGTGTATGTGCTGGTTATGACAATGGGGATATTAAGCTGTTCGATCTTCGAAACATGTCTCTGCGATGGGAGACAAATATTAAAAATGGCGTAAGTTTCCAAATCAGATAAAGATTTTCATAAAGCATATATGGGATATGTTAGATATGCATTGGAGAGTAAGAGAGTCTGAATTATTTTATGTAAAGGGGTTACATTACGTCAATTAGGCTGTCAAGTAAATCGAAACAAAAAGACAATCAGAATAGACAAAACGCCGATCGCTCGTTTACAAAGAAAAAAAACAGTGTGAAAAGTATTTTAGAAAATGGAGAAAGGACAAGGAAGGAAGTATTCGATGGGTTATTTAAGGGCGAAGGGTGTAGAAAAGAGAATTTAAACTGAAAGCAAGATGAGGGAGATCAAGACCAGAAGGTGGCGGTAATGCGACATAGTATTGAACTAACTTATGTTTAACTTTCTCTATTTTGCCCCAAGTGGAATAACAGAAACTTGATCCTTTTTTTTTTTTCTAAACTTTTTAGTTTAGTTTTAGTCAACAAGTTACATTTAATCTAAAACACAGTTGATAAATTCATTGCTGAATAAGAACATCATAATTTTCTAGAAGTCTCATAAAAAGTATTCTAATACTTTGTAATCTTTCTTTATGTTGATGGGAAATAATACCCATCAATACTAAAACATTTTAAACCTTTCCATGTTGTATAGGTATGCAGTGTTGAATTTGACAGAAAAGATATTAACATGAATAAACTAGTGGCTACATCTTTAGAGGGCAAATTTCACGTCTTTGACATGAGGACGCAGCATCCGACCAAAGGCTTCGCATCTGTTTGTGAAAAGGTGAGACTGCGAGCAGTCGCTTACATGATATTATCAACCAAGTATTTATATTCATAGCTGTTCAATTTATTTACAGTATGCTATTGTTACCGTCTGTATTTAAGGCCCACAAATCTACAATATGGCAAGTTAGGCATTTACCCCAGAACCGAGACGTTTTCATGACAACAGGTGGAGCCGGGAACCTCCACTTATGGAAATAGTAAGTCAAAAAAAAGAATCAGTGTAGTCGTACTGTAAAGGTAAATGTTTCTCTCTCACACACATCATTAATATCACACTAGTAAGTACGAGAGTAATGTGTGCTGTGAAATGCTTTTTTTAAAACTAGAAGACATATTTGTTAAGCAGGACACAATATAGCTGTATAAAGTCTTTTTCATGCCAACTGTGCAGACAGTTATACTGCTTGGCTAGTTATTTAGCTTGCTAACTAGTTTTAAATAAAAGAATTGCTACAGAAAATTTAATTTGAACTCAGCAAATACATTTTTGAGCATTTTATTTATTTATCCATTGTTAGCTTAAACAAAAAAAATGACATTTGAAGTTTGATATAGTCTCTTTACAGCAAGTAACATGAGAACTTGATTTTTAAATCAGAAGATTGATTTTTAAATTAATTTTGATTTTTAAAAAATCATTAAAGAAATGCAGAATTGATGACTCTGTCTTGTTGCAGTGAGTATCCAGAGAAGAGGAGTGAGAAGGATGGAGAAGGAGTGGCCAGAGGAGTGGCTGGGACACTCAATCTCCTGCAGAACGTCACTCTGTCCACACAACCCATCGCCAGCCTGGACTGGAGTCCTGACAAGCAGGGCCTGTGTGTGTGCGCTTCCTTCGACCAGTCTGTGCGAGTCCTCATCGTCACCAAGTTGAACAGAGTATGAGTTCACGTCACATGACACCAGGCCGTTATATTAATAGTCAAAGCAACAGTGTTTTCTATACAAAACCAAATGTGAACCTGGTTATATGCATAAAGTCTTAATTTTAAATCTCCTGAATGACATTTGCCTTTGAATATGAAATGTTTTACAAACTAAACCATTTTGCAGTCCCAGACTTGTCATTTTGAATTTCTTTTCATTTTGCAAGTTCTTTGATTAAAGATGTTAACTCCTGACATCCGCAATAACAAAAAGGGAAATGAAACTTGTGGAGAGAAAGGCTAAATCTGTTCATATCCAGCATTTACATTTGAAAAACCCTTGAAGGTCTTCATCCAGCACTGATTTGTTATGAATTCCTGCATAAACTGTTTTTAGCACCTTGGTCATAAACTTCCCATCCAGTATGTCAATAAACTTTTCGATGCAACCTTTTAAGAAGAGGAGGAAAAATAAGCATTTGCAGTTAAAATCAGGTTCATTAAGCTGGGCAAAAAGTAAAAGGAAACACACAACCGTTTTTTACTATAAATGTGTGTCAAACTTACTAAGCCCCATGACTTTCCCATATGCAATCAGATTAGGAGGCAGCTGTGGATGCTCATACAGCTCTTGCTTCATGAGGATGTGAACAATCTCTCCTGTGATAAACGCATCATCAAATGCCTGCTCAGTCACAGGCTTTAAGGGAAACCTGTTGTAAACATCTACTGCAGCCTGTGGCTCACTTTCCACCAGTAGGTTTGCCAGCTCGATGGATGCATCATGAATCTAAAATGCATCCATACAACCCACAGTGAGCACCAACTGTACAAAATGAATGTCGGATGAAGTGATGTAAATGAGAATCTAACCTGTGGAGACATGGAGATAACCTCTTGGTAGAGAGCGCAGGCCTGCTGATGTGAGTTTAGAGAATGTGCCAAGGCTCTGGCTAATCATAGCCGAGGAACATGGGACTTCAGGTTCAGCGCTGCTGGAGTGGAGGCACCACTGGTCTCGTGCTCCTTCTCCAAAGGTGCTATTTAAATGTACACAAAATAAACAGGGTTAAAATCTATTTATCTTCTATATATATCTATCTATATCTTTTTTTACTGATCCTTAGGGATCACCAGAGACCATCTGATACGATATTATGATGATATTTAGGTGCCGATTCGTATTGTGATTCTGTAAGTGTCATGATTATAAAAACATCATAATTCAATATCGAACTTCATAAAGATTTTATTACACTCCTAAACAAACTTAGCAATAATTTGTAAATAACACACAGGATGCTTGTGATGAGTGAAGGATTATAGAAGAACTGCAACATTTTACAAACTCAAATACAAACTAATATTTAAAAAAAAATCTATTTTGAATTCAGGGAATTCCCACACAAATGAATCACAATACATCACTTTTTCCCTCTTATCTCTGCTGGCCATGGCCTCGTTATGTTTCAGAGTGTCTCAGCAGTTTCTTGTTCATGTTACTACTACCAAGAAATAAACATATTGGATTGGATTGGTTGGCAGTCCATCCACTTGTTTATCACAGGATTACTTTTAGGGACAATTTAAAGTAGCCAATTAAACTGATTTTTCTCTTTGGGAGGAATCCATAGAACCTTGGATAATTAAATCATCCAAATGAGGATGGGTTCCCTGTTGAGTCTGGTTCCTCTCAAGGTTTCTTCCTATTGCCATCTCAGGGAGTT
>JAOVVA010000041.1:6275473-6291378 GCA_028565275.1 Leiocassis micropogon
TTTATCAGTACATTACAGAAAATAATGAACTTTATCACAATATGCTAATTTTTTGAGAAGGACCAGTATATATATATTTAATCAACCATTTCATACACATTTCCCTAATTTACTTTCAATAAAGCTGCTTTGTGAGAATGACCATTGATAAAAGTAATATATTAATAAAATTTCAGCTAAATAGAAACAAAAATAAAACACGCATCCTAGGCACGATATTTGATTTTAATTAATCACAGACATATTACCTGTTCAGACCATTGTTTAAGCCTTACATAGAGAATATATAAAAACATTTTACATAGTTATACTTAATTAACTTAATTCTAAACCCTCACTCAGTTTCCTCCACTGATATTCTCTCTTCTTTTTGTTTTTTAATCTGAAGAGATAATGGACTTGTCAGGATACACCTATCAGAGACAGTGTATATAATTAACAGGAAAGTTGATGTTTATAAAGCGCCTACATTATTAGTGTATTGGTTACAACTCTAACAATTTACAAACACCAAATATAGAAGACATTGAGACTATTTTTTCATATTTTTTATATTTTTATTCTTGAACAAGTATACAAAAAGGACAAACCACTATTCTGAGTGAACATATTAATTCCAAGGCACAGTCATATATGCCCTTTAATCTCTCCTGAGCGGCAGATTCT
This sequence comes from Leiocassis micropogon, assembly GCA_028565275.1. Classification (NCBI taxonomy): domain Eukaryota; kingdom Metazoa; phylum Chordata; class Actinopteri; order Siluriformes; family Bagridae; genus Leiocassis; species Leiocassis micropogon. Next base: position 6,276,140 of record JAOVVA010000041.1, read on the forward strand.
CCTCCCGGATGCCTTCCTTGGTAATGATGCAGATCTTGAGCGCATCTCCAGTGTAGACGTCTCTCTCCGCAGCTGATATAAACACGTCTTTAACCAGTTGTACAGCTTTATCCAGTGTCAATGGCAGCTGCTCTACATTTTCCATGTTCTTGTATCCAATCTGTGTAAAACCAGGAGAAAATGGGTACATCAAAGCTAATTTTATCACGCGTGATTATTCTAGCTTCTGCATTCTCACCTTGACTAAAGAGCATGATAACCAATAACATTAAACTCATAAAAGTATACTTAGATTATAATGCTGCCTTGTTTATTATCATATATTGAAGCAACACATGAATTTTCCTGTACTTTATTGGATTACACTGGAGCAATGCTTCTCAACACTGGAAGACTTGCTGTCAGAAAAGGCCTGTTAATGATCTGATTAGTTAAAACAGGAGTGCTGGTAGCTGAGAAAACACTAAAGTCTCTAGGGTTAAAACTACTGGTGTAGAGGAATAAGTTTTAACAAGCAAAAACAGCCTCATCGCTTGGCACATTCAACACTTTTCTTTTCTGTCTTGAATCAAATTAAAAATCCTTATCATCTTCCTCCAGGTGCCTGTAAAGTATTTATATGTATGAAAGTATGCAAAACATTTGTATGCGCATGATTTTTTTTAAAAACCAAAACTGTTGTTTTTAAAGGGTAAAGTTTAATCTAAATTAACAATTGATAATACAGCCACACTGGTCTACACTATTCTAAATCAAAACCAAACAGTTAGTTTAATGCATTAAACTTCAACTTGTTATAATTAAGGAATTGGATATTATTACATTAATCCACATGTACTGATGTGAAAGACAATTATTTATGTTTAAGTGCAAAATGACCAAATGGTTGTCTTTAGGATTATCTGATTAAATCAGTATAATATGAAACGAATTTGCCACATTTTTCAGCAGATGATGTGCAGACACGTGTGCACGCTGATTAGCCTAATGCCTCTCACCAGCATGCCCGAATGGCCAACTGCCTAGCTCTCATACTGTAATGTAATCCTACCTGATTGTCGAGCAGGGGCTGCAGCATCGCACTTGCTGAGCCACCGGCTTTGTACGCGTCCCTCTGGTAGGATCCGACTGGATCAAAACTGTACACAGCACCACGACCTTAAAGTGAGAGGCCAAAAAATATTATAATAAGAGGATGGCTCTGTCTTCTTTGCTCTTTTCCCAATAGGCAATTAACAGCAATATCAATGAAAAAATACCAAGCTTATTGAAATGAAATAATGAATTGAGGGGGGGGTTGTTACCTTCTTCATCAAGTCCACCGATTATGTTATAAACGTAGTATGGGAAAAAACGCCTGCCGTACAGAATGGTCGAGAGCATTGCTGCAATCGCTCCACTTGTCATGGTCTTGTTATTCGCGTGCTTGTACATCTGTCAGAAAGAAACAACTTGCATCAGGAGAAAAAAAGCATGAAAATATAAATATTTAATAAACCGTCACTTTTATTATATTAATGAGCATGTGCTTTTCCTAAACATACTGAAATAAAAATATCTAAAAATATATCAGGGAAATGTTTATTTTTATATAAAAAAGTAAAGACTTGCTTGCAGTTCAACACCAAAAAATATAAATGTTTTACAAAAAATGTTTTATAAAAGTTTTACACAGTCAAGTATCAACTAAACCTGACCTGGTTTATACACTTGACCTTACAACAGCCCAATTATTTTCTCTTAAAGTATGCCTAAACAAGTAGACATGTTTACAGGCAGTGGACAGACCATCTTCAACTCACCAGCTATCAGATAAGTAACAAGTTACTCCTACCTTGAGCCTTGCATCGATGATTTTGGTCAACGTCAAACAGTCCCCGTGGAATCCGCTGCAGCCGATCACCGTCTGGTCTGTCCTGTGTGTGTGGATGCACAAAAGAGCTCAGAATCAGCCACAAATAGCTCGGTGTAGCCCAAGTAAAATGTAGTTTCGTTACATTTATATTAAAACCAACTGTATCCTTACAGTTTATAGCACTTCGGAGAGTCTCGGCTATGGATCGAGTAGCCCTCGCTTAGACGTGTATCAGACGCCACTAAAGCAAAATCTTCTCCCGCCACCGCCAGCACAGTCCTTGAGAACAAAACACATAAGACAAACCATGTTATTGTTTAGACTAATTTAAAACTCCATATTAAATGGCTTGATTCTGTAATTAAAAAGAAATTAAATGTTGAAACAGAACATCAGATCGATAGTGCTTTGGGGTGCCTGGCTGATTTAGGCTTCTTTATCAGGTCTATGCCCTAGATCTCACGTACCCTACAGCGTTACCCACGGGCATAGCCTGACGTGCACCTCCCCAAATACACGTCACGTGCAGTGTGATCGGTCCATGTGGTAGCATGTCATTTCTGGCTGCTTATTATTATTAAATGCTTCCATTTATAAACAGAGTTGAACGTTGAACTGAACATCTCTTTAGACATCCCTTGTTTTTGCATTTCCGTAATTTCAGTAACTGTTGTTCAACATCTGTCCAACTCCTGCAAGATCTGCTTAGTTTTATTCAGCGTTGTTTGTAATATACCAAAAACAAACAAACAAAAAAAAAAACAGTGGCAAAGAGACTCGACAGCGTGGCATAGAAATGTAATCTCAGATCGACAAGCAAGTCTTGGTTTACAAGTACCGAGTATCATGTATCACACATGCGCTTCTTGTTTTGATGCTGAGCGTCACGTGATCATAACTGAGCCAACGATTTTCCTGTCTCTTGCGCTGAGGAATTGCAGGTAATCGTCTCCAATGCTGGGTCTTAGTGCGCGTGTACTGTTTACTATAACACTGTAACCACGTGTGTGTGTGTAAAACATTTTATTTTGTGTCTGTGTGTACAGCGCACATGTTAAGCAAAAGCAAGTCTCATTAAAGAGGTTAAAGATCCATTTTCTCTCTCTGCATCAGCCTGCTCTGTGTGTGTGTGTGTGCATGTGTCATTGGACACCGTGCGCACACAGAGCCCGCTTCTGGAACAAATTATCCTTGTAATCCAAGGTTCCACTGTATTTGGCCAAACCTGCAATGACCTTTTATCCAAATACATATACTTATGAGGTTGGTCCCTCTTTAGCAGCGATAATGGCTTCCGCCCTTCTTGGAAAGCTGTCCACAAGATTTTGGAGTGTTTCTGTGGAAATTTGTGCAAATTAATTTTGTAGAACATTTACTAGGTCAGGTACTGATGATGGAAAAGAAGACCCTTCTCATGATCTCTCTTCCAATTAATTTCAAAAGTGCTCGATGGGGTTGAGGTCAGGGCTCTGTGTGCGCCAGTCAAGTTCTTCTACACCGAATTCATCAAACCATGTCGTTATAGTCCTTGCTTTGTGCGCTGGGGCACGGTAATGTTGGAATAGAAAAGGGTCTTCCCCAAACTGTTGTCATGAAGTTGTCCACGAAGTCTTGGTATAACACTAAAGAATTAAGATTGCCCTTCACTGTGGATAAAGGGCCTGACTGAAACACCTGAAGGTTTAGCCAAATACATTTGCCCACATAGTGTGTATCAAGGGGAAAAAAAGAACAAGAGCAAAAATCTATATTCAGTAATAAACCAATCTGTGATAAGAAAGGTCATGTCAATCAAACACAAACTAGCTCAGTGTTAAAGCGAAACTAAATGATGATTGTGCAGCTAAAGTAGCTAACAAAGCTAAAACACACCATTGGACGCAGTGAAGAAATTATTACTGTGTATATAAAACGAATAATCACTAATTCAATTAGGCTTAATATAAATTAAACCTCAAAATTAGAAATAACAGATTTAGCACTCACAACAGCTAGCTAGCTACCGCCTAATAAGATTATGACAACGATGACTTTGCCTCGTTTACATGACTTTTATACTCGGAAAACTCATCATTTCGTATTCAAGATCTAATTTTTGAGTGATTTATTCCTCAGACCTGTTATAAAACCCCGATATTTTAAACCATAGACTGAGGCTGATGCCTGCTTAGCGACACCGCGTACAAGGAAGATGACAAAGCCGGCACGGGCGTTTTAGCATTTATTAGCATTATAGTTTATTTCTTACCCTCCATTAAAGGCGTAAGGAGAGAATTTATGCTCTACAGGCCCGGTGTAGTGATACTCCTTCATCTTTCCATTTTCTCCAAAAGCCTGTGTGGACAGCATGACTGCACCTGAACTGAAAGCGCAACTTTTCCTCACAAATCTCGCTGTCTCACTGCAACATGGCGGACGGAAGTTGACTTGTTAACTCCTTCCGGTTTGTAGCGTCACTGGAAAGGAATAAATAACGCATTTAAGTAATTTAATTTCTAGTGTAAATACAAATTATTTGGATTATATTGGATGAAGTGTCTTAAGTAAATAAATAAATAAATACCTGGTATCTGTATAAGAAGGGCGAAGGAGGGAAGTTATTTACTTAAGTATTATTATTATTATTATTATTATTATTATTATTATTATTATTATAGAGACTCAACTAAGCATTTGCCTTCTCTTAGGATAAAGTCATTCATTTTTTTTTTAACCATGGATTTTATCTTAACAAACTATAGTTTTGGCAAATCTTCCCAAACTCGGGCATCTATGTTAGGACATATACTTTATGCATTACACAAGTATTTTTTCCAACAATTGTTTACAGATTTGTATTTCACGTATAATTCACTATGTCACAATTCCAGTCAGTCAGAAGTTTACACGGGTCCTTCTACAGAAAAGGTGTAATTTGGGTCATAAAAATTTATAAATACAGTATATAGACGAATATCACTCACTCACTCACTCATCTTCTATACCGCTTTATCCTGTATTCAGGGTCGCGGGGACCTGGAGCCAAACCTAGGAGGCTTAGGGCACGAGGCAGTGTACACCCTGGACAGGGTGCCAATCCATTGCAGGGCACGCACACCCACTCACACACTCATTCACACAGTATGGGCAATTTGGGAACGGCAATTAACCCAACCTGCATATCTGTGGGAGGAAAACGGAGTACCCAGAGGAAACCCACCAAGCACGGGGAGATATGGACGAATATGTAGAAATGTATTTCTTCTTTCACACCAGTGACTTTAAACTTTATGAAGCCATAAAAAGTAGAGCTTAAAGCATTTTTTTTATATGTACATTTAATAACTGGTGTTACTTCTCTTCCTGGTAACACCAATGATGGTAACACAAATGACACCAATTAAGAGAAAAATCATAACTATTTACAAAATGGTTTAGATGTGTAAGACCACATGGTTTTAAATTATGTAAAATAAAAAAAAAATCAATTATTATATGTAATAAATTTTATGTCAAATTTTTGACAGTTATAAATATAAAATGAATAACACCAATGACAGACTTAAAACCTTTGTTTAAAATTGCTAAATAAATTATGGCATTTCTAAAAAAAAATAATAATAATTAAGAAAGCCATCTGACGTACCTTTTGCATTTGTCCACTGCTCTTCATCTAGAGACGTCTGACGCAGGAACCATTTCATATTGTCAAATGTATTTTAAAATAAAACTATTTTTGTGTAACAGTAACACCAATGACATAGTTTGGGGTGACTGATATTTATTTAATATTATTCATCATAATCAACTGGTGTTTCATGATTTTGGTGTTTAACTTATCATATATGATGTCGATGTTGTTGTGAATCAGATTTATTTCATGAACATATTCCCACTTCCATGTATGATCTTGGCCTTTAAATAATGCTACAATTAAATACTTAGTATTAAAATAAGAAAATGTTTTTCATGATTTAAAGTACATACTATATTTTTTAACATATACAAGTAATGTGTATTTTATGTTAATTTAAATGATTTGGGCCTCAGCAAAACTAAGTGACAGAATTTTATACAATTTTTGTAGAATGACCCAAATATTCTCAGCTGAATGTGCCTTTAAAAAGCTTGGGAAAATTTCAGAAAATTATGTCATGACTTTTGACATAATCCTAAATCACAGACTTTTGTTAGGCTGAATGACAACTTTTCAGTCAGTTGGAGGTGTACCTGTGCAGGTATTTTAAGGCCTACCTTCGAACTCAGTGTCTCTTCGTTTCTCTTTAGGAAAATCAAAAGAAATTAGCCAAATCCTCAGAAAAAAATTATGTGGACCTCCATAAGTCTGGTTCATTCATGGGAGCAATTTCCAAATCCCTGAAGGTACCACATTCATCTGTACAACTAATACTAGGCAAGGATAAAGACCATGGGAACACAAAGCCATCATACCAATCAGTAAGGAATCATATACTTTGGTACAAAAGGTACAAGTCAATCCCAGGACAAAAGCAAATGACCTTGTGAAGACACTAGAGGAAACAGGTACAAAAATATCCACCGTAAAATGAGACAGATATCAATATAACTTTAAAGCCTGCTTAGCAAGGAAGAAGCTGTTGCTCTAAAACCACCATACAGATGCCAGACTACGGTTTGCGGCTGCACATATTGCCAAAGATCTTCCTTTTAAAAGAAATGTCATTTAATCTAATGAAACAACAGTTGAACTGTTTAGCCTCTATGACTATCATTATGTCTGGAGGAAAAATGTGGAGGCTTGCAAGCTGAAGAACACCATCCTGACTGTGAACCATTGGGGTGGCAGCGTAATGTTGTGTGGGTGCTTTGCTCCAGGAGGTACTGGTGCACTTCACAAAATAGATAGCATCATGAGGAAGGACAATTATGTTGATAAATTGAAGCAACATCTCAACACATCAGCCAGAAAGATAAAGCTTGGTCGGAAATTCAGTTAAATTCAATTTAATTCCATTCAGTTCAATTTTATTTGTATAGTCTTTTTAGTAATTGTGATTGTCGCAAAGCAGCTTTACACAATTAAAAGAAAATTATCAAAATTTGTAAGGAAATTATGGACAATGACCTAAAACATACTTCTAAGGCTGTGGAAGAATGGCTTAAGAACAATAATGTTAAGGCATTGGACGGGCCCTGACCTCAATTTAATAGAAAATTAGTAAAGAATTGATAAAGCTTTTATGAGCAAGGAGACCTACAAACCTGAATCAGTCACACCAGGACTATCGGAAGGAGTATTCAGCTAAAATTCAAGTAACCTATTATAAAAAGCTTTTGGAAGGCTACCTGAAACTTTTCAAGTTAAACAATTTAAAGGCAATGCTACCAAATAATAACTAAGGTTATGTAAACTTCTGACCCCCTGGGATTGTGATGAAAGACATAAAAGCTGAATTAATCTGTACTACTAATGTTTACTAGGGCTGAATATCAGCAATTGTGAAAAAATATATATTTTGGTGTATTAAAACATCTGACTTATTTTTAAGAATATACTGTATAAAAAAATCATATGAAAGGTTTAGACAAGTGTTTTTAATCTCTTTCTTTTGGGTGTATGTGAGTAATTATGATTTTACTCATTAATGAGGGATGAACTTTCACCAAGGTTATTATTTTTCAATTTACATAAATATTATAATTGTTGCATGATTCAATATACTATTGAATCATTCAATATAATTTTATGATTCAATTACTAGTCATTATCATCGATGTCATCACACTGATGTTTCCCAATGATCAGCTCTTTGTTATAATATTCACAAACAAACAGATCACATTAAAGCAATCAGACAAATAAAATTTATTAACAGTCTGTGTCTTTAGTCACCTCCAGGCCAGGACATGCTGGAACTCCTTCTAACAGGTGCTTCACATCAAGGTGCGTCACAAACACCAGACTGTGGAAGCTTCTTTCTGCATGCAGTCAGACGTATGAACAATAAATTGTCTCACAAAGATGAAAAGACACCTTGTTGTTATCACTGACAGCACTGTCTTGGTTTTCAAGATGCAATAAATTTAGTGAACTATTGGCATTTTAGCTGTTAAATAGTATTGTTTTGTTTTTTTACTTACAGTGCATTGGCTTTACCTCGTATCAACCTATGTCTATCTAACCTGGATAAAGCAATTACTGAAGATGACTATACAAGCAAGTGTGAATTTTAAAAGTGTATGTATTTTAATCCAAAGGTTCACAAAATAAGTAGGTCTGGAAATAATAGCAAATCTTGTGGAAAGTTCATTAATAAATAAAGTGCCCTAGCCAGAGATGTAGCTGAATTATATTTAAAAATGTACATAGTTATTGTGCGGATTTTTTTTAGTTTATATTTTTTAACTAATCTCTCACTAGCTCTAACTTAAATCTATATCTATATCTATAATATACAAGGGTACAAAAACCTTTCAGGTTGTATGTTTGACTGATAAGACAGTGTATGAAAGATAACTGTTTTACTTAGAGTTAACTAATATATATACCTGGAAATTGGAAACCACTGCAGCAATTAGTAATTAGTTAAAAAAAAAAAAAAAAAAAAAAAAAAATTTTACACATGCATGTATTGGTGAGATTGACAGTTTTGTTTAAATTTATTTTTAGTTAACTGCTGACAATATTTCTCCTAAATTCAAAATATAACTATTGTGATTTAGAGTTTATATTTAAAGAAAATGACAACATCACAACACATCAAAATAACCCATCATGCAGTATTTGCAGAGCTTTAATAACTCAAACAAAACAAAATAATTAGCAAATAATTTAACAAATTGTCTTAATTCTTTGGCTAAATAACATTAAGAAATTAGTTTTTGGTGGAATAACCATGATTTGCAATTACAGCTTTCATGCGTTTTTTCATGCTCTCCACCAGTTTTTCACATTGCTGTTGGGTAACTTTATACCACTCTTTTTTTGCAAAAAAGCAAACAGCTCAGCTTTGCTTGATGGTTTGTGACCATCCATCTTCCTCTTGATAACATTCCAGAAGGTTTTGGGAGTAAATTGCAGTGGTCTCTTATTTTTTTTTCCAGAGCTGTACTGTATATATTCATCCATTCAGTCATCAGATCAGTCATCTTCTTTACCGCTTATGCCTTAAAGGGTCACACGGGGCCTGGAGCCTATCCCAGGACACTTTGGGCATGAGGTGGTGTACACCCTGGACACTGTGGGTGCCAATCCATCACAGGGCACACAAACACTATGAGCAATTTGGGTTAGTCAATTAACCTAATTGTGTGAATGAGCATGTGTGTATATGTGTGTGCCCTGTGATGGATTGGCACCCTGTCCAAGGAGTACCTTTCCTTGTGCCTTGTACCTGATACGGATGATGAGTTAGTGAGTGAGTGAATAAACCTAATCTGCATGTCTTGTCCTGTGGGTGGAAACTGGAGTACCCAGAGGTTAGGTTAGGTTTAGTTATCAATACATTATTTAAAGGGATAATTTGGTTATTAATACTTTGATACCTTTCATTTCAAACAACAACTGACCTATGTATAGAATAGAGGTTAATGACAGGGCTTTCAGAAAAGCCAGTTCGACCAGGTCACGACTTTGTTGGTATTTTACCCTTTCCTGAAATTTGATTATAATCCTGTAAATCCGAGAAAAGAGTTAAAAAAAAAATACTGGTTAGTTGTCTCTAGACTGTATATTAAAAGAAATGACAACATCACAACACATCAAAATAACTGAAGATCATGCAGTATTTGCAGAGCTTTAATAACTCAAATTAAACAAAATGCTAATAATTTGTAAACAATTTGTCTTAATGCTTTGGCTGAATAACATTAAGGAGTCAGTTTTTGGTGGAATAACCCTGATTTGCAATTACAGCTTCCATGCGTTTTGGCATGCTCTCCAGCAGTTTTTCACATTGCGATTAGAGAATTCCTGGTTAGTTGTCTCTGCGGAAGTCCAACCTCTGACTGCTCAACAATCCAGTCTGTTGGATTTTGGTTAATACATTTTGCTTAGTAGACTGTGGGGGTCTATTTACTTGTTGCATGTCTGTGTAGTCACACCAGGTAGAAAATGCTTTTATTAAAACTTTAAGTAGTATACTGACCGCTGAGTGTACTAGCAGAAAGTAAAAGTGTGTGTCTGTGTGAGGCTCCTCCTGCTCTGGAGCGTGTGTAGATTTGCCTTTCAGGTTAGACTGGGTGGGGACGTTTATAGTTAAACTGAGAGACACAACAGGGGAGCAAACAAGACGGGCTTTACACTCCGAGCAGTTCGCACTTCGCCGCTTTCAGACATGTTTCGTTGTGGCATCGCGTTTCCCCGGTGCAGGTGGATCCTGCCTCTCCTGCTGTTGTTCGCCGTTATTTTTGATATAATCGCCATCGCGGCTCAGTCCGGTTGGGTGGAGGACGAAAACGCCAAGTCGCACTATGCGAGTATGTGGGAGCAATGCCAAGGCCGCAACAACAACTGGAGATGCAAATCTCTCATGGAGTTCTGTAAGTTTGATCAAAAGTTATAATTATCGTTCTATCTTTTATTTTTTTTTTTCCCAATGTTGCCTTAATTTTTATGTGGATATTTGGAACACAGCCTTTAACGACTTTAGACCAACTCGTCCGAAGTATAAAATACACCGCTACACAACCACGCAGGTGTGCGCTCTGTTGCTTTTGTCCTACAACGTGCACTGTAGTGTAGAATTGTTTATCGTTACTTTATAGTTAAATGTTATATAACACTTTAGTACAGAAGTACGCGGTTTGAGACGCGACCACAGCCTCGCTGACTTTCCCGTTCTCCCTCCCTAAGGAAGTAGCCTCCTTCATGACGCACATGCGCACTTTCGATATGAGTTTTTTTTTTTTTTACATTTTGTTGTCGTTTTGTAACGTTTAATTTAAGCAACAACAACAACAAAAAAGCCAGAAAGAAAAGAAATATTACATCCGAACACGATAAAAGACAACCCATGAACCAGAACAAGTTACTTTGTTACAAAGTTTACTAACTATAAAGGGATAATTTGGTTGTTGGAAAATGTAAATTATTTAAATCGAGAAAATGTGAAGGATGGTTCGTTAAGCCGGTAGCCAGACGTGTGTTCATAAACAGGTGTGTGTGTGTGTGTGTGTGGCTGTTTGCCCTCAGGTACCAGACGCCATTTTGTTTATCTGCCTTGTAGTCAGGCTGTCTGTAATTTTTTTTTGAGTGGGTTGATACACTGTGCTCTTGTATGGTTCTCGTTTTTAAAGTTTAATTTTTTTTAAAGGCCTTTTTAAAAATGTTTTTTACAATTCCTGTTTCTGTTCCTGTACAATAACCAATTTCAGAGATATGTTAAGATTAAATTGTAATTTATTTGTTCATATAAGGCACCATTGTATCCCAAGCAACTTATACCTGAAACAAATTCAGTCCAGACATAGATCATTAATTAATTATTATTTTTTTTTTTTGTAAATGCATGACCAGAAATAATTGCCTAGTTGTGGAAAGAACAGAGCTACCGTACAAAAACTCGACATAACTAAACACATTCTAGTACTTTGGATCAGATAGTTCCCAGTCGTACTCTGAATCACACATTGTTTTGAAGTTTGATATAAGTATCATGAGTCACTGCATTTTTGAGGTCTGTTTACGCTTCGTTTCTGTCTCATAGGGTGTGGACATATGAATCAATCACTCAGCAGTGAATGAGAACCTAAATTAATGTCTCCTGAAGCTGTTTACTGCTAACATTGTAAAAGTCACATTGGTCTCGTTTTAATTCTAATGAAATGATGATAATAATATAGTCACTCATATAGGTAGTTTATAGTAGTCTTTTAATAAAGAATGTGTTTGTGTGCATTTAGTGAATAATGTGCTAACAGAAAACACACTATATTTTGCTTTTCTCAGCATGGGCTCAGGCTGTCGCCGCGCTGATGATCATTGGCCTCATCATCCTCATCATAGCCTTCATCATCTCCTGTGTTGCACTCTGCTGTTCTCTTAATATTCCGATCTTGCCATTCATTGGAACTATCCTATTGGTTGCTGGTAAGAATAGCTTTGAATTATCAGATATGATCAAATGTCTTTGATTTAATGTGTTTTTAGAATGTACAAATCTAAGTACTGTATAACAGTTTGCTGAGGGAGCTAATTTGTGAATAGTAGCCAAACCGCTTATTTTGTTCCAGTTGAAATGGAAGTACGTTGTACAGAGGAAAAACGATAGCGTCAGTCAGACAGCACATGCCCGGACAACGGCAAGCCTTGGGCTCTTTCCAAGTTATTTGTGGAAGTTGCGCACCTCTGGCCACCACCCTCAGTTTTGTTATGCTTGTTCGCTGTGGGGCTGGGAGTGGTTACTAAGTTACTTAGTGTCCCCAAACACAAACACACACCGAAACCTGTCGTGACTTTTTGTACAGTCAGCCCCTTTTGCTGTCACACAGTGCACACTGACTTGTACAGCATTAACCTAGGTGGTAGAGCAGGAAGAGCCTGTCCTCGATGAGTAATAATCAGGGGTGGAGTAATCTTATCTCTCACACTCCTGTGTGAAAGAATTACAGCTACACACCCTAAAGGGCGAGGCAGTTGCACTGATGTGCAAGATTTTCAGTCTCGTCTCAACCCTTCCCTGCGGTGGTGGAATCATTCCTGGGACTGTTTTTTAAAAAAAGAAATTTAGGAGTGATAAAGTAAAAATAAATGAAGAACTACTAGAAGTTATGTTGTGGATGTTTTTTTTTATTTTATTTTATTTTTATTCTGCTCATATTAGGTCATTGGATCTGATTACATGCATAATTTCTTTTTTTGTGTTTGATCACATAAATATGTGACTTGTGTCTTTTCAGCGGTAATCCAGATCATCGCTCTGATCATTTACCCAGTGAAATTCAACGAACAAATATTCGAAGGTAACTACGACTACACCTGGGCGTACGGTTTTGGCTGGGGAGCCACCATCATTATGATTGGTTGCTCAATCCTGTTCTGCTGCCTTCCTCGCTATGAAGATGAGCTCAGCGGCATAGCGAAGACCAAATACATCTACCAGTCGTCTTCTTAAAAGCCTTCTCTATCTTCCTACATACCACGCTCCATTGCTTTGACTTAATATTTTTAAAGCTCCAAAAACAGGACCTCTCACAATCTCAAGATAAGATCCAAGTTTACTTAAAGAGAATTATGGGAAACATGAACAGTATTTCTGCCTTAACAAGGATTATTTATACTCCACCGTGCATTCTTCGGCAATCCTGGCCATAGCTATTTTAATGTCTTTTGAGGCGACATTTCAGGTGTTTAACAGATCATCATCTAACAATTTATTTTTCTCTTCTATGCACATACAAACCAGGGGGTCTTGATTAAAGCACTTGGGGAGAAAAATTTAAGTACTCAGCCGAGCATTGGGTAAAGACCACTTAATTAACTCCGTTGGCTGTACCATTATCTTTTCTTTGGAATAAGTATATATTTCAGAGGGCCATTTCTTATAATTGAATACTAACTCTTGTAGACTTGCACAGAATTTTTAGTAGCTAGGATTTGTAAAATTTGTATTGAAAGTATTCAAAATTTAAGTGTGTTTTTGAAGCATTACTCATACTGACCATTTAGAGAATTCTTTCTTAATATACTACTGTACACTATAATACTGTCCTCAGATGCTGTATAGGTTGTGTGTGTTTGGTGTGAAAGGACTGATGAATGTTTCTGTTGCTCAAGCAAAGTGTGTTTTTCTAACATTGAGAGAAATTCTCAATATACATTCTATACATGGATGTTAGGAAAAAGTCTTGTGTAGTCCGACACTGCAAAATGTTCATTAGGGTTTCTAGTTTTTCAATAGGGTTTTCACACTAATCGTGCTGATTTTCACATTAGTTAGATATGTTCGACTTATTTTTTTCTAGTTTTCATTGCAAGCAAATGCAAAATAAAGGGAGACCAAAATGTTTAAATACAAAGTGTTGGTATTGGTGTCATTCCTATAAAAAGTTAAAGATGATTCAAATATTAATTTTACATATTTCAGCTGGCAGGATTTCACTATTAACTTAAGCATGAACTTTTTGAGTGGCAGCACGCGGTGAACATTGCTGTCTCGCAGCTACACGGTTTCTAGTTCCATTCTGACCTCAGGTTACTCATCTGCGGAGTTTTGTATTTTCCCGTGTCTGTGTGGATATCTATAGGGTTCTCAGGTTTCCTCACCTCCCAAAAACCCACCAGTAGGAGGACTGGCTTTGCAACATTTGTGTCAATGTGAATGAGCACGTGAAAAAGTGTCCAGCGTGTCCTAGGACAAACTAGAATCATATTAATTAAGGCTGGGTTCTGGATCTGCTATGGCCCTGACCAGAATAAATTAGATGAGTGAGATGATAATTCCATATGTTGTTGGGAAATTTTCTTATAAGAGTAAAATAAATATTATCTTACATATCGTAAGTGTAGACGCTTCAGTCACCCATAGTATAGTATAGTAGGTGTGTATTTAAACTAACAGTGCATGGCAATGAATTGTAATAATCCAGTTATATACATATAATAACTTGAATTTGATTTTAATTACTTTTAGTAGTAGAAGTGCTAATGTACATATAATTTTTTTTTTGAAACTTTAAAGCACTTAAACTCTAATGCATGCAAAATAAAAATTTATTCTGTCTTCATTACACACGCACTAAAGTTCTATTCAAGGCTACCATGATTGTGATTTAGACTGTCGAGTTTGGAAACAAGGTTGAAAAAAAGCAAAAGCACTGGTGGCATTTTTTGGAGAAATATGAAAGCCAGACGTGACCCTAAAGATGTGTTTTATGGTCACGTCAAGACTTGTTTTCAAGTCAATTGTCAAAATTTATTTGGATTCATTTCCACATACAGTACTGGGCAAATTTCTTAGGTACAGTACATGCAAATAACTGCTATGGAGCAAGGATGTCTTAAAAATGTTTCTACATTGAAAAATACTATAAAAAGCAGTAAACAGTAATTAATGAAACACGGTCAATAATTGGTGTGACGACCCTTTGTTTAAAATATAGTCTCTGGTGCAATTTGTGCAATTTTATAAGACCATTAGCTGCTTAGTTTTACTGAACATCCTGCAGAATCAGTCACAGTCCTCCTGAGGACTCAGACCTGCTTCTTTTTTTATACAGCAAAACCCAACAACGTTTTTTTTTTTTTTTTTTTTTTCAAAATTTTTTTATTGAACAATTGTCATACATAAACATTACAGATGTTATCAAAATTTACATTATCAAATGAAAAGAAAAATGAAAAAACTCCCCCCCCACACACACACACACACACCCTGGCATCCTTCGACTCAAACTAATCTGTGTGAATTAGATTGGTGATACA
>JAOVVA010000041.1:6295952-6343032 GCA_028565275.1 Leiocassis micropogon
ATATAATTTATGCCTATCATTTTTGTATTTGTTTATAAAACAATTAAATTATAGAGCTTGTAAAGACTCAGCTGCAATGGTGACAATAAATAATTTTGCCACTAGATGGCAGCACGTCCTCTCTTTAAACATATTTTCAATGATGTCATTACAGTTGTCTAGCCATGATGTCACTGAAAGTATGGTGTGGAGCTACAAATCTCCCTACTGACAGAATTTCTACATATTGAGGACCATGGAACTGACATTTTCGGGATTAAGTTACATTATGGGATCAAGCATCTTTATATAAATTGTTTTTTTACAAGTAAAAAAATACATAAATGAATGAATACATACATGCATACACACATACACATATTTTTTTGCACATATTTCCCTACATGACATCATTAATAACACAGTGGTGTGTTGTCCACTGTGCCTACAATGGTCATATTAGCATCAGAATTAAACCATGGATTAATGAAAGAAGGTGGCATAGTCTAATAAACCACAATTTCTTTAACATTGTTTGGAAAGCTGGATATGTGTGCATCACTATCCTGGGGAAGAGATGGCATCAGGATGCAATATTGGAGGAAGGCAATCCATTCGAGGCAGGATGATGCTCTGAGCAGTGTTCTGGAAATCATTGGGTTCATGTGGATGTTACTTTTATACTTTTACACCTTCATGGCAGTGATATCTCCTAATATCAGTGGCCTATTTCAGCAGGTGAAAGTCCTTGCTACACTGCAAATGTTTTAAGAAACTGACATTGAGTTCAATGTGTTGTCTTTGCATCCGAATTTCCCAGGTCTCAATCTGATCGAGCATCTGTGGGATGTGTTAAACAAACAAGTGTGAGGCCCAGTGGAAAGGATCTGCTGCTGATGCCTGGGTGTCAGATATCACAGCACACCTTCAGAGGTCTTGTGTCTCAGTGGGTCAGAGCTATTTTATTTTGACAGCACAAGTGGGGCCTGCATAATATTAGGTGGGCGGATTTAATCTTATGGCTGATCAGTGTATACTGGTCAGCCATAACATTAAGACAACTGTGAAGTGAATATATAGTCACATACACAAGGCCTGTTCACGTCAAACTGGGACTTTTGATTGTGCAGAATATCAACACAGTTATAAACTATCTTTATTTCTCTATATAATCTCCCGCTACAATAATGCACTAAAGCCCAGTGCTTCACTAGTGCTTGGATACCATCAAGGTTGAAAGTTTTCTCATTACACCACAGAACGCAGTTGGACTGCTTGCTCTGGGCAAAACATGTGAAAATCAATGAGGTCACGAGGTCAAGAACGTACAGGGGATGTTTCTGTAATAGGCAAATGTGTGCTGTCTTATTTCATAGACGCCTCTGTCTCATGTGTTCTTTACACTGCAGAAGAAATGCTTTTAGGCCTCACACATCCTGTCTCTCAGTAGTTAAGCTGCTTTTAGAGATATCGAGAGCTACAGTATGTGTGAAACCTTCAGTGGCATAAAAGCCCTAAAATCAAAGTCAAACTTTACTATTCATTTGAATGGATTTTAGTGAGTGCTTGCTCAGGTTGTGAGTCAAATTGTCACTTACTGAAAAGTTACCCAAAAAGAAAGCACCTGACAAAGTGATTCCCCTTCTAGTCTTAAATGTTCCCCATGTGCACACCCCCACTCTTGCTGAACTGGAGTTCACTGGCGCTGTGGCTTCTCAGGACTGGTTCATTTGACTCGAGCTAACTCAAAAGTGCTGTTTTCGCCGGGGACAACCCCCTGAACTCCAAACTTACAAGTTTTTTTTTGAATCAGAGTGAAATGCTGGTCAAATTTACGGGATCTGGTTGCTCAAGAGAGGATGAGTCAACATGGACCCTAAGACTACTCGAAAGGGCCCTGCATCAGATAGCAGTGTGTAAGCTCTTCCTATTCCCGTTAGAGCTCTCAGGGCAGCTTGAAATTTTTAGTTTTGGTCTCTGATTGTAACATTTCTCTGGGGACTAGAGGTTTTTCCAGGACTTTATATAGCTAGATTGACAGATGTAGTACTACACATGTAGGATATAAACTACACCAACGACTGCCGTGCCAAGAATATGGTCACAAACATAGAAACCAAAAACCAGTTTCCTGAGGATCCATATAGAAAATTTACTGTAACTTAGAGTAAGCATGTATGAACAGTGTCTTTTCTTTCACTTTCTTATTGAAAAGAGCAACACGAACTTAGCACCTGAGGTAATTTCCATGAACTACTAAGATATTACAGACTTACAAAAAGTATATATATATTGAATTAAATCTATATTTTGTAAAGAAAAAGTTAAAGACAAGAGATAACTGTATACCCCTTGTTTAAACTAAAACATCACGTCATTTCTTGTCTATATTTACTTAGATTAGGAAATGCTTGTATAAATAAAAAAATAATCATTATATTCTAAGACGTCAGATCTAATGAGTTCGCCGCTGTTTGGGAGGTTCTGGCTGAGTTTGTTCATGAAACCTTCCTGGAATGCACCTTGAGTGATCAGATCAATGCTGGAACTTTTCCTGATGTCATGTGTGACTCATTGACTCACAGAGCCAGATAGTAACATACATGGAATTCCCTTTCCATTCCATAGATCAAACCGTGTCTTTAGTTGTGTCAAAAACCCCAATCATACATTTTGTATTCCCTCCTTGGAGTTTTTTTTTTTTTTGTATTGTCATTGGGTCTAAACTGGTTGTAAACTGGGAATGGCCTACAAGTACAAGGTCTATGAGGAATATAGTTTTTTTTATCTAAAGTTTAAAACCAAGCAGTAGGTGGCATAGTGACTTGGCAGTTTTTGAGGTCGCATCGCACCTCCAAGGTTAGAGGCTCAACTCTCACATCCTGTCTGTATGTGGAGTTTGAGTGTTCTCCTTGTGTTTTGTGGGTTTCCTAAGGTATTCTGCTTTATTCCACAGTCCAAAGACATGTGTTTTAGGCTGACTGGCATTTATTTTCAAATTGCCAGTATTGTGTGTGTGTGTGTGTGTGTGTGTGTACTTCCTCCCTCTAATGGGGTGCCCCCCCACCTTGTACCCTGACTTCCCTGTGATCCATAGGCAAATAAGCAAATGCTGTTAAAGAATTCTCTATGTAAAGATGTGTCTCATACATGAGTATGAGAAATGAATAACTATTGGATGCAATGGTATATTGTGCAGAGTGCGAGCAGGGATTTCGGCAGGATGTCTTTCTGACATTCTGGAGTTTGAGCTTACGTTTCTAGTGACCGGTCCGGAAACATAACGAATAAACTGGCTCATATTTAAAATTTGACATATTTTGTATACATTTTTATCTTTGTAGTTTTGTAAGACAGCATTTTTCTATTTATTTTACATCAATAAAACTTTAGTCAGCGACACAATGGTGCTGCCAGGAGCACTGCTCCCACAGAGTGCCAGGGCCTGGAGATCGGGTTATTGTGAAAGTGTGTAGTTTTTCGTTTCCTCCCCAGTAACCTCCTTCCTTCAAAAAAACAAAACAAGGAGCAGTAAATGGGAATGAACAAGTTTGTGATATTTGTCTACGTCTGGTGATGCAGTCCATCACATGACACCAGATGACACCATACGCAGCACATGCACACCAGATGACACCAGGTCACTGGGTCAACGTCTCTGATTGGGAACATGGTTTTTGGTTTCAGAACTTTAAAAATATGCATATAAATTAGACTAAAATGATAAATTATAACTATCCTAACCATCCCTGGTGAGCAGGCCAGGGGTGACGGTGGCACAGAAAATCTCGGAGGGGTGACAATAGGAACAAACCTTGAGGGGAAACTCAAAAGACTCAATAGGGAACCCATGCTCAGTTGGGTGATATCAGATAATATGACTGGCATATCCGTGTACTTTGAGGTTGAAAGTTCCATACAACATGAAATGCGTTTAAGTTAATATAAACTCCACTTTCACTGACTCCATCTCCATGGCCATCGTGTAGAACCGTTGTCATCAACAGCAGCCAGAGGCGTCCATGCAATGGGTCAGAATCACTGGTATCTCAGGAGGGCTATGTGTATATAGCCAGAGTGAGATAGAGAGAGAGAAGAGAAAGGGAGACTAGGTCAATGTATGCTGTATATTGTGCAAGAGAGCAAGCAGGGACTCCGGCAGGAATAACTATGACAACATAACTAAGACGTAGGGAACACGGGTAAACACTCGCTTTTATGTTGGCACAAAGCAGCTACCAGCTGTAGTCGTCAATCATGATCAGTAACAGAAAGTTGAGAAGCCACTTTTGGGACTTTCAGCACTACTGATCCAATAATCTACAGCATGTGGGTGTATGTATATTTTTGGCCTTGTGTGTATAATTTTGATCCTGTGATGATTTCAGAAACCCCCAAATAAATTCAATCTTGTGCTGCAAATAGGTCCACCAATCAGCCATAAGATTAAAACTGTTAACATTAAAACCATATTAGTTTTAGGTTCTACTTCTGCCACCAAAACAGCTCTGAGCCCTGGAGACACAACTCCATAAGACCTCTCAAGGAGCACTGTGGTGTCTGGCACCGGGACATTAGTGGCAGATTCATTGAGTGCTGTGGTTTACAGAGTGTGATCTCCATGGATCAGACTTGTTTGTTCAGCACGTCCCATGGATGCTCGATCGGATTGAGAACTGGGGAAATTGGAGGCCACATCAACGAACTTGAACTTGAGCCTCATACACAGCAAGTTGTGACGCACTGGGTGTTCTGATACCTTTCTATCATAGACAACTTAACTTTTTTTATTATTATTATTTGTCCTTCTGTACATTGGCTCTTCTGACTGGCTGGTCTTTGCTCCCCAGAGGAATCGATGAACCTTGGGTGCCCATGAATTGATAATCAATGTTATTCTGTTTACTTGACAGTGGTGTTAGTGTTGTGGCTGATCGGTATATGTTGTATGGTGTATGTTAAGACCGAAGACTAGATGATCAGAAGAGAACAATCATTCTGCACCAGACCATTTCAAATAAATCATTGGAGGCCCAAGACTGCCATGTTCATGTGTTGAGTATATGTAATCTTCTGACCACAGCCATGATGTTCATTTACAGTAGATTGTATGGCTGTACTTTTTTCAGACATTCCCAATGATTGCAAGGCAGGTGGTAGGTATGTGGAAGGCGTGGCACCCACATGCGTGGCGGTTCTTTCCCCCCACCTCCTCTGAATGTCCCCTCCCTCTGAGCTGCTTTCCATCCAGCAGTGAGTAAGCGGCTAGGGGGCCGCTGCTGCTCTTCCTACGCATCACTCACAAGCTTGTGTGGGCTGACTTTCACAAGTGAATTATTCGAAAGAGTGACAAAAAAAAATTACCGACAAAAATGCCAGAGACAGAAAGAGAGAGAAAAAAAGAAACAACTCACGAATGACGTGTGGTAATTCGTGGTCACAAAACTTCCTGAGACAAATGGCAATAGTTCCTGTGTTTCAACTTCAACTATGTGTCGACTTCCTCTGCCTTTTTGTACCGGTGTTTTACACAATATCTAAAACATTACAGCAAATTACCGTCAGTACGCATGACATTTTTCTGCACTTTACTGTAAACTTAATAGTGAAACTTATTCATAAGTATCACTTCTTTATGGACTCGTATTCTTACCGACTGATTATTTTTCTCCGATCTTTAATAGACTCAGCTGTTAAATGTTAAAGGTCTCCCAAAAAATTTTTTAAAAAAAGAATCGATTCAGTTACGTATCGCAATAGGTGACCCCGTCAAAAAATCTTGTTTTTTTTTAAATGATAAATGTAAACATACAAATAAAAAAATTTAAGTACAATTGCAGTTCCTCTATAATCCTACAGGTGGAGCACACTAAAGAATGACAGAATCCTGTGTGGTAGATTTTAAATTATTAGTAAAATTTGTTCAGAATTATAACAAAATCTGGAAATATTTTAATATCAAATCAGGATATATATATATATATATATATATATAAAATCGTGATACTAATAGAATAGCAATAGAAATGAATTGGCATCAAGGTGTCGCGATGACTCCGTATCGGGCGGTCCCTGGTGATTCCCGTACCTAATATGTAGCACACTACAGTTTCTAGGCGACATAATCACATTTAGTGCACATAGAGGCTTTATATTGAAACAAATTTCAATAAAAAACACAAACACCAAGTCGATTCAACTTTTCCTATTAAAAATAATTTATTCCAGAACAACATATAAATAATTATTGTAACACAATACAGATAATGTTTATTGTGAATAAATACCAAACACACCCCCCTCTACCCACAAAGAAAAAAAAAAGTGGTATTTTTTTTAAACTAGGTCTACAGTTGGAATGTAACTATGTCAGAAGTAAGTCAGAAATACCTCAACTAATTCCAGAGCAGCTTATTACGTTCTGTGCAAATTGGTGATCTGAACTGAATTCAGACTCAGTAGTTGAAGAGCCAACACTCCTAATGGTGGGACTGTGAATTGTTCTTGAACGCATCTTTTGTATAAAGCACGTCTGCACACGGGGCCTGCGCATCTCTAGTTTCTCCACTATCATAGCTGGCAGAAATGAAACGTCTAATGCACGTGCTCGACTCTCCGTTGCCAAAATAGCAACGTTTTCTACGTGCATCTCTATGCAAGCGTTGGGAGCAGTGGTCATGTTCAATGGAGGTGTTTTCGCATACCGAATGTATGCAATAGAGGCATCATGTGAACATAGCAGAAGTAAAGTATAGGGAAGGAAACTCCCTTGTACATTTTTTTTTTTAAAGCAGATTAAACTGCGTGCTCACGAAAAAAGGATGTACACAACACACTGGTGTGTTTACTTTCCGATTTGTCTGGTTTTGCTGTTTTTTTTGTTTGTTTGTTTTTTTAAATAAAAGGAATCTATCCTGTCTTGCATGCACGGTTCTTTCGCGTTGCTGTTTCTTTGATGTGGTGATTCTCTTCAAGCGGGTGTTTATGTGTTGTTTGTTAAGGTGTGATGGAGAACCTGTTTTTATTGCACTTCGGAATTTATTTTTCTTTCTTTTTTTTTTTTTTAGCTACGGGGAAAATGTTAGAATATATCCAACATCAGCTAGCGCCGTAGCGAGTAAACGTAAACAGACCAAACGAAGTCCAGCAAGGCGAAATCGGGTGAATAATCATTTCAAGCGCGAGCAGGCCACAAAAAGTGAACAATGATAAATAAATAGGTTTTTTTGTTTGTTTTTTTTTAAACCAAAAAAAAAAAAATCTCAAAGGCAACAGGTCCGATTTGGCAGCAGACATCAAATGGTGCAGCAGAAAAGAAAACTGGAGCTCTGCTTTGCGAACACTCATTGGCACTTAACCTACATTTGTAAGAAATAAACTGGTTTTCTGAGGCCTCTGTAACCCTGTAGCTGTGTCTCCTGTGTATTTCCTACAGGCCCCGCTGGATTACTGCGATCTACAGCGGCAACGTACATCAACTTGGTCGTGATTATTTTGGAAGTTACTTTGGTCAAATTTCATTATTTTCAGCTCACAATTGAAAAAAATCGATCTTTTGAAGGCCCCCCCACCCAGACACACACATTTCCTTAGCAATGTACAAACTGTTTACAATCTTATTACCCTGTTTGATATAAATCACAGATAGCACAGATGTATGCAACTGGATGCCAGTGTATCATCAGTTTCTTTATATCAACAGCCCCGTCTGTCTTATTCACATAGAAAAATGATCAAAACTATGCTCAAGAGGTAAATCGCCAGTGTTTACACCACTGCTGGCACCCGGAAAACAGGTGGCTCAGTTAGCTGTGGAATTCCATGTAGGAGATGATTCACACGCATCGGCGTGCAACCGTTCCAGTCCCCTCTTCAGAAAAGGAAACCGGCAGCATCAGCCCCGGTAAATCTGCTTAAAGTGGTCACACTCGTTGCAGTAGCCTTGTTTTTCCTGGTTGGCATAATGATCGCAGCCTTGTGTCCTGCAACGCTGCTTGCTCTTCTCTTTTGGCGCGTGGGCACGGCGGCCCTCACGCTGCCCGCCGCGATTCAGGCAGTCCGGGCACAAGTCCGTGCAGCCGGGGGACACGTTCTTACATCCGCTGCGGCGGCACTGGACCTGGCTGAGTGTCGCTGTCGGACGTGTTTTGGGCGCTCGCTGAAAAACGAAGGATGAATAAATAAGTATGCAAATGAATAAATAGGGAGATTTATCATCATTTGGACGCAGACAAATAGCCGACGTCTTTAAAGGACTCACCAAGACTGGAGGAGAAGTGGAGCCTCTGCTAGCGGCTTCATTCAGTCTGGCGCTCTGCTCCTTCACGTAGCACTTGTTGCAGTAGCCCTCGAGCATGGCTTTGCCCATGGCACCGCAGCCTTGCCCACGACACCGCACGTTCTGAAAACCTGCCTCCGATGTATGTCTGGGCTGCACCACTGCTGGAGCTGCCTCTGCATCAAGAACACCACCAGGACATATGTTACTCTCGTGCTAACTGTGTGTTTGCTACAAATATGCTGTCTTTGTTAGCTAGACGAAGAAAGACCACAATGATGCTCAATATCTTTTCAAAAATCACATTTCATTTTGAAGCTACTTTTTAGGAACTAGCATAACTCGAATAACTTTCATCTATTATTATGCACATATGATTGTTTCACTTACGGTGATTGGTCTGATAGTCCACATAACAAATGGTACAGAATCCTAATTTCTCGGATGTGCCGAAGAACTGGCAGCCCGAGCGTTTGCACTGGCGTGCTGTCTGTGGGTTCCACGTGTGCCCAGTGGTACCAGGGCGCTCCGGCTCCCTGGATGGCGCCCACCCTGGCATGTCCATTGTGGGCTCCTGCTGCTGGGCAACAGCACTCCCTTGCATGCACGGCGGACAAAGGCCGTTGAATGTCCGAAAGGCCTCTTGCCTACATGCGGTGCAGTGCTCTGTGTCCCTTTCTCGATCTTTGTCTCGATCTCGGGTGCTTGGGCCCCACTGAGCATGTCCCCAGGCATGGGCAGGGCCCTGGGGTTGCCCGTTCCCTGCCTGACGGGTATTGAAGCAGCGTTCGCACAAGCCGTCGTGCTCTACACTGAGCGTGAAGAGACAGCCGGGCGTCTTGCACTTCATGGCGTGCGTCTCACTGTACAGGCTCAGACTGGGTGCCGTCGGTGGCGCCGAGCGCGGGCTCGGGATTGTCGGCTCGGACGGCGCGTTGGCATGATTGGTTCGGTTGGGGCGACTGGTAACAGCCTCGTGCTTACCGCTGGCGCGGCGCTTCTCGAAGCACTGGTGGCAGTGCGGCTGCGTGTCCACTGAGACGTAGAAGGTGCAGCGCGGCGTAGCACAGCGGATCTCTATCAGCGACAACTGTGAGACAGAGAAGGGCGGTGGTGCCTGCTGTGACGTGGGTGGCCACAGTGCATCCTTGTCCTCCTGCCACCGCTTGTACTCATGATTCACCAGCTGCAGGTAGTCTTCCATTAGGTTCATGTCCTCAGGCAGATTGCCCTCATCGAGGCTGATGGGAAATGATGTACAACCTTATTAATCCATCAAATCAGCAGCAGGCTAAATGTGATGTACGTTATGCAGGTACCAAACAAATTAAACAAAATCTACTGTAATTATGAATGATAAACTTTTCCCTAAAAGGTCCTGCAATACATTTCAGCAGAAGGATCTAAATCTCCACTGTTACATCTTAAGATCTAAAAGACTAATGGAATCACTGGTGGTGCTCATATGTGGTTCGTACCGTGCTGCCCTGATAATCTGCGTGGGGTCATAGCCCAGGCCAATTACAGGGATCTCCATGAGCATCAGATATTCATTTAGCAGTCGCTCCTTCTGTTGCTGCTCTTTCTCCGTCAAAAAGTGGATGCGCAGCTCCTCGAACCCTCCCCTTCCTGGATTGATCAATGGTAGGGCTCGAAACTCTGAAAGAAACGAGGACATCATTTAAAAATAAATAAATAAATAACCTTTAAACAGTAATAAGAAGAGGTTAATAGAGTTCTGGGTTGTACCTGGACCGCTGTCTTTGATTGTGATTAGAGGTGCAAAGTGTTGCGAGTCATAGCCGAGCACTATGGGATACTTGTAGCACTCTCCTGGAGGCCAGTGAAGAGGCAGGTAAATGCCTCCTACATTGAGGGGTGAAAAAGAGGAGCCAGACTTCATACTCCTCAGCACTTGATCTGCAGTTACAGAAAAGTATAAGAGTTGACATTACTGTGTACAGGCTGAGCTCGGACAGGTTTCGAATTAACCAATGGATATGTAAGCATCGATTAGTTCTCACACCTGCGATTACGATAATTGGCCGGCGCAGGATATTTGACAGCACGAAGATATGGATGTCTTCCAAGGAGTCAAACTGTAGGCCGTTGCTGCTGGTCACAGGAGACGCCATATCAACGATCTTCGCCCATTCGTCTTCCCAGTTCTGAAAAATATATATATTCAAAATGAATTAATATAAACGTCTCATGACCCACAATGCTGTAAGAAAAATGAAACCACAGGCACACCCTGACTGAATATTTACCACACAAAAATTACACTGCTCTCAAAAACAGGTTACGATATATTTAACTACGTGACCAAGAGCCAGTGTACATTTTAATACCATGCAGACACACATATTTAATACAGTATCACCAGATCTCCAGGACAAACCATTCTGGCTGCTGTTACATTTCGGTGGCTTGGCATTTTGGAAAAGTGTGTATGTAGGTAGTCACCGTAGTGCTGTAGCGCAGGCCGGTCTGGGTGAACTCCTGGGAGTGTAGCAGCTCCGTCTGAAAACGTGCCCTGAAATGACTTGTGTCCGTCTCTTTGAGCACGGCGTAAAGGGCCTTACGCAGGACCAGGTCTGTGTCCTGGACCCCCAGCATGTACTGTGAAGCTGCATGGAGCAGGCAATTCCCATCACCTAGACAAAACAAATAAAAAGCATGACTTGAATGATTTGCCTGATGTACAAGCATGGGAAAACTTTTAAACATGAACATTAAACTTCACACATGCAATGATGACAATTTTTTTAAACACTATTAAGACTGGTGCCTTTGCTGTTATAAACCTAAAATAAAAATAAATAAATAACTGCACATTTCGGGAATTCGCACACCCATCGGTCAGAACAGCACGAAACACAATGAACTCTTCAAGTTTGATCTGACAAGAATCAAAGGGAGCAAAAAGGGCAGAGTTGAGTGTGTGTGCTGCAGACTGACTTGCAGTTCCGGTTTGAATGCTCTCTGTTCTAGGCCGCCTCCACAAGCTCAAAAGGGTATTTTTTTCCTTTACCAAAAAAGAAGAAGAAGAAAAAAAATCCCCTAAAAGAAGCTAAAAGAAAAGAAAGAAGCAAATGTGTTGTACGACTTGACGTTAAAAAAAAAAGCACCAGACATTTACTTACATGGAGTGTAGCAAATATCTCTGGACGTTGTGGGCAAAAAAATTATTTTGGTGCTATAGGAGCTATGGTTAGGTGTTTAGTCAGGTGATGTGACAAAAAAAAAAAAAAAAAAAAAAAAGAACTGGGGAATTTCCAGCATGCTGCTGGAACAGTTAAAAGGTATCTATTACAGATGGCTATATATCTTTTAAAAGAGGAAATAAGCCTTATGGACGTGTTAAAAAGAAGCCGCCTATAGCATAAAGGGTGTGTGTGTGTGCGCATACATCTATACTGTATGTATGTGAGTGTGTGTGCGTGTGAATATATATAAATAGACAGATAAACAGATAGATAGATAGATAGATAGATAGATAGATAGATAGATATTTAGCACCGGCTTTGCTAAAACACGTGACTTTTAGAGTGTTCTGTCCTAAATAAAATAGCGATACATTATAAAGTAAAGAATTACATTCCTGAGGATAACTTACAACTTTTTTAAACAGCTAAACTTTCACATTTGGCTAAACACACTAAGTGACATAATAAGAACGTACATACAAAAACCAAACACACGCTACCCCTATAAATCATTTTAAAGATATTTTAAGCACTACAATGATATAAAAGGAAATTATAAATTCTTAAGAGTTTATGAAATGTCTTGCCATTTGATGATGTCCACTTAACATGGAGAATAAGAACTTTTGTTGAAGAACTAACCAAAGCAGTGCATTTAAATTTGAGCCCCAAAATATATATATATATATATATATATATATAAAGCCTGACTTAATTATTAACAATTACAAAGACGCATTAGGTTATGTTGCTATAAGCAGATGAACTAGATACCATTGAAAACTTCTGGGTTTTTTCGAGGTTGTGCAACTGGTGCGAGTCCTGGTAACAGACTATTCTAAAACAAGGCTATAACACAGCAGCGAGGAAATTCCCTCGTAAGCGATTTGCTCTGATTAAGTGTCGCGAGCCTGACACGGCAGCTTTTTCGTTCCCTGCTCAGCTCTTGAGACAGCAGAGTGGCTGGACTTTCCAAAGGGGAGGGACCTCATTTCAACAGGAATGTCTTTTTCACTCGCTAAACTTCCAATATTACAATAGGGGGCCTCCTTCGGTTCTTTTAAAATTCCGGATGGAGTCTCAAGTCAAGCAAGGAACAAAAATTGATGGTCGTCTGGACAAAGTATTGCCCCAGGCAACCTGTTTTTTTACCGTTCAGGTTTTAAGTTGTTAAGTGTTTAGATGTTTGTTATAAATTACAGTGTAATGAGCTTTTTTAAATCGAAACATATTAACATAGGACTGGTCCACCTACATAAGGCATGTTGAGAAACTGCTTCTTCTTTTCTAATTTTAGAAAAGAATTTCTCTAGTTCAAGGGCAAAAACTTTCCTCTCAGGTTAAAAGTAAATCTACAATGATTTTACATTACCAACGACACTTACCAGTTACAATCGTAAAATCATCTCATCTTTATTTTAGTAGTCACATTGCTTGAACTGTCACAATACATCCGGTCACCCCCATAAATCAATGAACAGTGCTTAATGAGAAGGGAAAACTGATATGAAAGACGTATAGTGGACATTTTGGAAATACCCAGACCACATCCTTATCAGCACAGTCTCTATTTCAGCCTCAGCTTCCAAACATGGACATAAAATAAAATGAGTCAGCTTTGCGACCGCTGGCATGGACCGTCCTGCCATCCTTGCCCTTGTCCTGGTGTCACCTGATGGGATTAAATTCTACTAATAAGCAGCCGGTTGAAAAACAGGATCTTCAGATCTTCCGTATTTGTGACGTGGGTTAATTAAAGTGAAGGCTGTATTGAGCTTAAATCTTTCTGATAGGAACTATATACATATACAGAGTAAAGGATAAACTGCAACAACCATAAACGTCAACTAAAACTAAGCTCAGAAATTTTTGAAATGATCATACATATTAGCTTTTCATCTCCAACCAATTTAAAGCCAACAATGCGATGCTTATATACGATTCTGAGGGGGAAAAACTGGCGAGAACAGACTTGCCACATTTATCATCACACACGTTTTTGTGACACATTTTGTTCAGGTGGTGTTACTATTCAATTACAGTATAGTACACAGGAGGAAAAGTGTAAGAACTCTAAAAGACTGGGGTTGAAGCATTACTTATCCAGAGCCAGTCATGTAGCCTGACCTTGGGTTAACAGCGGACGTGTTCAGCTCATAAAACAACTCACTGTGAATGATGAATCAGGAAAGACCCCTAGATCAAATCTCATGAAAGAATGAAAAGGGATGGCAGGGGGACGTCACTGTGACTGTTTAGGATTTTCCCGTCACTTCTGATATACTCATGCAGCAGAAGAACAGCAGTTTTCCATGACTATTAACTCTTTGATCTGGTCCAAGTTCTTACCAGAGGTTCAGTGCATTTTCATTAAGAGCTTCAACAAGGCAGTTCTGAACTGAACAGCCTTTTTGTCATTTATGTCATATAAAAATGTAATAATAAAAAAAACAAAAGCATAAAATGTAATAGTCAACAATTAGGGTTCATCTGCCTAGCAAAATAGAAAAAATAAAAGACTAATTTTGCTATTTGTTTAGAAGAAAATCATTAAAATGGTCATTTCACATTTCTGGGTCTTTTTCTAAACAGGTAAACTGTAATTGTAAAAAAAAAAAGTATCCTTATTTAAGACACTATCCTCAACAAGCCTTCCATTAGACCAAACTAATTAAATCCAACCCAAGCTTCGAGGTGAACTAAACTAAAGCCGTTACCATTTGTCCGGAGTGGCACCAGCTTCTTGACCTCACGGCACCAGTTGAGCCTCTTCTCCTGCTCCAGGGATGTCTGCATCGCCCGGTCCAAGATGGCAGACTGGATGATCTCACGAAAGGCCTGCGGGAACTGGCTCATCCTGATCATTTCCAGCGTGTAGCGGTGCATGCCACGAAGATGGTGAAGCAGACCGCTGCTGGCGGCCGGCTTAACGACGTCATGGGGGACACGCTCCCGGATCTTCATGGCCTTCAGGAGGTTACTCACAAACAGGAACTTGGGCAGGAAGTTTTGGCCTTGTGACATTGTGTTCTCTTGGAAAGGGAGTGGGAAACCAGTTTAGCTCTGTGGAAGAAAAGACAAAAAAATAAAATAAAATAATTGTTATGTTTCAATATGGGCAACTTGACCAATCTTTACTTTGGGTAAACGGTGAACTTGAAGTGCTGGAGAAGGTACAGACAGACTTGTACTCATAATAGCTTACATCATTACTCTAGCATGTGAATGAGATGGTTTAGTTACTTGAGTCTGGACTCATCAGGTATGAGGGGACAAGTCGTGAGACCAGACTGGACCTGGGAAATGCGACTAACTTCCAGACGCAGCGTTTAGGCCCGACTTGTCTGAGGACAACTTGTCTGGTTCTTCTACAGAACACCGTGCATGTCGAGAACAGAGGAAACAAATTCACCACCAGGATGCAGTTAAAGAGACAATAAGAACCACACACGCACGCGGGGGAGTGTTGTCTGTCAGAGGCACAATAGATAGATAGAGAGAGAGAGAGAGAGAGAGAGGGGCCGATGCGGCTTTTCGCCACTCCGAGCCGCCTGACGCTCCAATTACGTAATTCCTCCGATAAAGCCGTCAGAGACAATGCAACGCTGTCACCCAACAAAATGAGAGCACCAGAGCCGAAATAAAACCGAGGCCTTTTTTTTTTTTTTTGCTCTTCGCTGATGCTTCTAGTTAGTCTGATTCGGATTAAAGGGACATTTTAGCAAACAATGGCTGTCAAGCCGTAGCGCTCCATTCAGACATCCAACAAGCCCTCCAGACCGATCTGTCGTTTTCTACCGAATCCGCGACTCATTGTGTCCCGGTGTGTGTCATTCAGCACACAGTGCGACACGCAGACAAGAGCGCGACGACCACGGAAAGCGCACAACTGTTGTTACCTGTTCAATATGTCGGTTATCCGCCAACAAAGCCCATAAGATGCTCCGGTCCTCCGCCGCCTGCTGCTCGATCCACTGGATCCCCGAGTCGCTTCAGTAGTCCATGGCGCCTTCAGAGCCAACGCAGCAGCCTCTCTTTTCACCAAGCGCACATTCTAGGCGTTCAAAAACACAGCGTAGGACTTATTCTATCCGACAACGGCGCCCAATTGATGTCAATAAGGAAATGCCAAAGGGGATTTCCGAGGAGGTACTTTCCACTTTCACAACCTATCATAAAACGAATTACTTCAGCTTCAGCCTGTACAGCGTTCCTTTCTAGCGTGATGACGTTCGGCTGACGCGGTGACGCCCCTGTCTTAGCCACGCCCCACCTGTCGCCGTCTGTGGGCGTGTCCTATTACTATTGTTATCCTGGTTTCGCTTTTCGAACGTAATGTTTCAAAGCATCTACGATACGAGTACGAATTGTCCTAAGGAGTTGTAGAAAAAAAAAAAAAAATCAAATGATATTGAACACGTACACCCAGTTGCATAAGGATTGAATCATCTTGTATGGCAGCTTGTTGTTCTGAAGTGTTGCCCAACCAGTGACTGGAAAAATTAGTCTTCACTGACTGACTCTATTATACTTTTGCATTACTTCAATTCAAATTTAAATTTCATAACTTATATAATAACTTATAGACATAAACAATCATTTTCGCGTCCCTTTTAGGCTGAATTCCAGAAGCCCCTCACTACAGGTTTCATGAACATTTTACAAATGAGTTCATTAATACATACAGCTTTCCATTCCCCCAAATTTCCACCTACAGAACACTTTACAGATCCACACCAGCCTACTTGTTCATGAAGTATGGATTAAACCACATTCAGTGTAAAGGAGCAGTTTTAATAACAAGCTTGAAATAACTAACATATTGTGATTTACACAACTTAAAAAAAAGGTTAGGCCTAAGGTTTCAAGCATCTTGTATGGTAGCTTGTTGTTCTGAAGTATTAACCAACCAGCTGTTAGTCACCAAGGCTTTCCGATTTTATCAAAGATCAAAGATTCTTCAGTAACTGGCAAAAATAATATTTATTGATGACTCTATTGTTTTTTTGCATTCATTAATTAAGTTCATAGC
This sequence comes from Leiocassis micropogon, assembly GCA_028565275.1. NCBI lineage: Eukaryota > Metazoa > Chordata > Actinopteri > Siluriformes > Bagridae > Leiocassis > Leiocassis micropogon. The sequence goes on from JAOVVA010000041.1 coordinate 6,312,451, forward strand.
GATACGTTTGAGATATAAACCAGGGTTTTTGGTTTAAGGACCATTTAAACTGTGAACTAAATTCCAAAAGCCCCTCACTACAGGTTTCATGAACATTTACAAATATGTTCATTAACACATAGAGCTTTCTATTCCCCAAAATTTCCACTTACAGAACACTTTGCAGATCCACACCAGCCTACTTGTTCATTATGTTTGGATTAAACCGCGTTCAGTATAAGGCAGCAGTTTAAAGAACAAGTAAAATAAGTCAGTAATATCAGATTGTGATTTACACAACTTTTTACACACACAATACATATAATATACGGACATATTGATTGATTGTAGTGAAGGTGCTATAATGAGTTGACCAGTTGTGTAAATCAGAAGCTTTTAAGAAAGTCCAGCTCTTTACATTTCTCTGGATAAAAACATTTCATTTTCTAAAGTAAATGACAGTTTTTACCATTTACACCTACAGTTGTATCTATGATTGTCATTAAAACTTAAGATTGCAGATTCAATGAGAATATCACGTGTCCCAACATTTGTGTTAGACTAGACTTTCAATATAAACCATGTTCTTTCACCATGTTTAATTGTAATAAAGCAAATAATAGCATAATCCTCCTTTCTGCTTCTTTATGTGTACTTTACTGCTGTGAGTGTGTGGAAATATACATGTACATACCATTTAGTTTCAGTCTTCAAACCCACAGTACACAGGCATCTATGAGGGAGTCACTGTCCTGTACCATTTGCCAAAATCCTTTTTAATAAGGGTCCTCGTAGACATATCTCATATTCTCATGTGCTATACAGCCTCCTGTAATATACCACACACAGAGACCACTCATAAGGGATATAAACCTACCTATGATTCACATTAATCACCTAAAAAAAATTTTCATTTACTTTAGTCAAGGGGAACTTCCCCGGAGTTATTCTCAGACAGACATGAAAAGAAAACATTATGAGGTGCAGTAGAAAAAGTTTTTTTTTTCTTTTTTTTTTCCATAGCTTAGCCTTTTCTATTATTTTCTCCCTATGATTAGACTGAAATGATAAAGGGGTCTATTTATGATAAATAATGTAGTGGCTAAAATATTGTTTGTATTTGGTGTATTTTATTAGGTGTAACAGGAAATCAAGATCATATAAGACTACATTGTTAGTCAAGGTGTGACAAAGAGATGTTACATAAGGTTGTTCAGAGACATGGGATATTCAGGAGTTTGGAAACAAAGGTTTACAAATTTGATTCAAGAAATGTAAACCATTTACTACTGTCTTGGCAATCAAAAAAGAACGTATGCACCATCTAGTGGTCATTAGAAAAACTGCCTTATTAAATTAACTGCTCCTCATTTAAGGGATTAATGTTCTTAAATTCTCTGTCTGTTACTCAAGTAAACTTTCAAATATTTATAATTTTATTGTCCTTAAAAAGATATATTTTTTTTTCAAAACATACATTAAAAACGACTGTCTAATCTAAAGAAGAGGGTTGAATCAACCTAAAGTTTGATTGATTTAAGCTAGTTATTTAGTTTGTTTAATTTAGCTAGTAGCTAGCTATCTAGTTAAGGTTTCTAAAATAGCTGGTTAAGTAAGTTAGCAAGTTAAGCTTTTTTAATTAGCTTGAAAATTAGGTTGAAATAGATAGCTACAGCTTTATTTATTTATTTTTTGTCCTTAATGTGCCTTAGCATTCATTCCAAAAAGAGTATTAAAACATTAATGTTACCTAACCAGCAAGTAAAATTCTAGATTTGTTTAAGTTAGAAGAATATTCTAAATGGCTAACAGCTTGGCCAACTTGCTAGTAAAACAGAGTTCGACATAATGATCTCAAGGCCAGTTTATTTCATCAGTTTTTTTTAACAGATGAAATAAGCTGGCCTTGAGATCATTATGTTTTTAGATTATGTCTTTATGATATATATTTTACTCCTGAATAATATGGGTTGTGTAAATCTAGGTACTTTTTGTATTTCAGAAAAGCATTTGTGTCAAAAGGCAATATGAATACCAAATGAATTTCTCAACTGTACATGTGATGTCATTCTGGAAATCTGCAATTCTTCTGCAAAATCTGTTCTTTTTTCTTAGGCAGAAATGGGATCATATTTATTTTGTTACAAGGCATCTACAAGCCATTTTATACTCAACTTATTTAGTGTCCATTACAATTAACTAATTCCTGTAATGTATGGAATAGCATGTATGGGCAAACAGCAGGAAACCCATTCAAGGACTTTCAAAAAGATTAAAAAAGATTATTAGATTATAAGATATTTTCCAAAATGATTATTAAAACATTAATGTTACCTAACCAGCAAGCAAAATTCTAGGTTTGTTTAAGTTAGAAGAATATTCTTAATGGCTAAGAGCTTGGCCAACTTGCTAGTAAATCAGAGTTGGACATAATGATCTCAAGGCCAGCTTATTTCATAGTTTTTGTTTTTTTTAACTGATGAAATAAGCTGGCCTTGAGATCATTATGTCGTTATGTCTTTATATATATATATATATATATATTTACTCCTGAATAATATGGGTTGTGTAAATCTAGGTACTTTTTGTATTTCAGAAAAGTACTTGTGTCAAAAGGTAATATGAATACCAAATGAATTTGTCAGCTGTACATGTGATGTCATTCTGGAAAACTGCAATTTGTTTTTTGTTTTTTTCTTAGGTAGAAATGGGATCATATTTATTTTGTTACAAGGCATCTACAAGCCATTTTACACTCAACTTATTTAGTGTCCATTACAATTAACTAATTCCTGTAATGTATGGAATTGAATGTATGGGCAAACAGCAGAAAACCCATTCAAGGACTTAGAGAGTAATTTCACATTCTCTTTACATTTTTAATTCAGGAATTTCCAGTGATTACTGTCAAAATTCACAGAGGGCACAAACAAGAACTACTACTAGGAAATATAACCTGGTGTGGTGTGAAACAAAGAACAGGAAAACCAAAATACAGGAAACATATAGAAAGTTACTAAAATAGTGTTTAATAGGGAATAAAACACAATGTGGAACAAGCATTCTGTCATTACGTAAATCTGCTTTTCCTTACACAGCTTAAAAAACAGTGGTGTTTGTATTGAATTCTATTGCATTTCTTCAATCTAATATCAAATAGAATTTGGAGGAATGCTTAGAGATGTTGGAATTTCTGATGGATTCCCTAATCAAAAGTTGACAACTAACACCAATTCAGCTGTATTGTATTTTATTTTTAAGTACAGTAGTTTTAAGTACACATTGTTGAATTGTACTTCCCACGGGAGAGGAACTTTCCTTATATCTTATATCATAGATATTATGGAAAATAGGCAAAAAGAAAGATGTGCAAATGTCACGATTTTTGCAACCAATTTAATGCTATATCAACTGGAAATACAGTAGCATAGTGGTTAGACCATAGTGGTCTAGCACATTTGGAGTTGTGGGTTTGAGTAACACCTTCAGATCTGTGTGAATGGGTTCATGTTTCTCTTCTGGAGAACAGAGTAGTTTTGCTCCAGGGCAATCCCAGGGGGTCTTAAACCTACAGGTACTTTTTGCTTTTCCTTTCAAGGGTGACTGAATCAAAATGAAACTAGTTCATCTAACACAGTGTGTGCACTGGATAGCCAGGCTCTTTTTGAAAGGACTGTTGTAGGCTGGTGAATCTGGAGCCAGTTCTGGGAACACTGGGAGTCAAGTGGGAATGCCAGTTTGGGATGCCAGTCTATCACAGGGCTTGACTCTATTTGGGCCATTGTTCCAGTCTTGGTCATTATATTGGTCTTATCTAAAGCCCTATTATATTGTTTTAATAGCCTTTATTATTGGGGACAAGGTTGTATTGGAACCAAATTGTAGAAAAACACTACTAGGGCTCTGGATAAGACCAACATAATCAAGTCCAAGACAAGTCCAAAGCAAGTCCAAGAATAGGACAATTGCCAAAATAGAATCATGAACATGTGTTCAGCAAATTGAGGTCATAGCAGGACTGAGTGCATACTGTATGAAAGCCAGAGTGAGTCATGATCAAGACTGAAAACCATCAAATCCTTTTTGAGGCCGAGCATTTGGGTTCAGCCGTGCATTCTCTCACTGATTAGTCTATGTTTCCTAGAAAAAACTCTAAGCAGTAGTTAGTGAAACCAATGCCCAAGGCTGAAGTCCAAGTACAATTGCCAAAAATGCCAGGACAAGTTACACCAAATTAATACAAAGAAATGATTGGCACCTGTAATTGAGTCATTTTGTCTGTCATACTATCATTAATAAACATGAATATGAGTTGTTAAATATGCCTATTCTGGCTACATGTGCCTTTTGAATTTAATGTATAGTACAGATACATTCATATGAAAAAGTAGCCACTAAGTCAGAAAAGATGCAATATACCAAAAAAGTTCATATGTAGTACCGTACTAAGGTTTTTCTGGCATCGACCTAATGTAGCCTCAGAACTTAAAAACTGATTGGGTGTCCTTTATGTCCTTTTATGCTGTGTCAGCACATGGGCCTTTAAATCTGGGAACTCACTGACTAGAAAAACAACACACAAAATGGAATAGGTTTACAAGCCTGAATTCAGTTCTTTAAAATAACTTTTTGATTTATTTTAGTGCAAATAGTATATTTACATATGCATATTCTTTACAGTATGAACCTGTTTTGTAAAAAAAAAAGAAAAAAAAAAGGTAAAACTTCACAGGTAATTTTATTTTTTTTTGCTGATAAAAAAAGATAACATTCAACAAATCAGTGAAAATCTGAGTTCTTCGGTGTGTTAATATTGGCCTGGGTTAAGTTTGTTTAGATCACAGCTTTTTGTTCTTTCTGAGTATCCCATTCCCAGAAGTTCACAACTTGAATTTTTTCAATGTGAAGTTTCTTTCACCTGAATTTTCTAACCTAATTTTCAAGAACAGCATTTTAAATATATTTAAATATCCTAAGATTTACATTGAAAATTTTCACTACCATCTCATTACAAACATTTTAGAAAAGTTCATACAAAGCCGTAGGTTAGACCCGACAGACTCAAACTTATTTTCTTGCTCAAACAAGGATGGTAGTTTAGAGCTGTGATCATTCAACGACCTGCACAATAATTATTTTCATGTTTCCATTGCCCAATAACACAGATGATTTTTGTGATCTGTCTGCCTTTAGGCCTTTCTGTGACACCACAGGTCCTTTGAATATGCAAACAGGTGGCATTCTCTCTTCTGATGGTGACTGACATTTAGATACTAACATATTCAAACTATGTGTTCTGTATCACAACAATAAGCAGGCCATCCAAAACACATCCACCTTCTCTTTTACATTTTGGCTCTCATGGTCTCATGGAGTAAAACTTTCATCCGGCTGTGAATTTTTTCTTGCTGTTTAAGATAATTTCAGGTCATGACTCATTCTTGCCAGCAGGGGTCTCCCGTGCCTCAATTCTACCACTTCCTATTCTCAGGGAATGCTCTAAATTGCAAAGTCTTGACTCGTTTCATGTGCCACAGCTTTGAGCCTAAGTCTAAACCTTTCTAAGCCCTGCATTACCATTTGTTGTTAGGATTGGCCCTTTGAACTACATGTTGTTTTCTGTGTTTTGACTCCTCTGGCATGGATTGTTGGATTGTATGTTTTGGAGTGTTGACTTTACTCTGTTGTAATAGATCTCCATAAATGGAGCCTCACCCTTCTCCTTAGACCTGAGTTTTATACTTAAATTCCTAAATTTATACTTAAATTTACACTTAAAGTGTGCTGCTCTGTCCTGAAAACATTTTCACTCCCACAACATGCTTTTAAAAACTATATATTATCATTCAAATCACCATTCAGCTTGAAGGTTCTAATAAATGATGACTTCAATTTATTGCAAATATACTCAATTCATAACACATAGGAATTTATGTTACTGGTGTTACCATTTTTTAAAACGTCATTTTTTTCAAAAGAATTTAGATGTTTAATATCAGGAAATAGTCATTTAAATATAAAAAAAATTAATAATTCAATCATTAGAGCCAGGGTTAGAAGTTGACCAAGGAGTGACCAAGGCACTTAACCCCATCTGCCCAGAGGCACAGTACTATTGTTGCCCCTGTGCCCTTATATTAGCTTCCTAACAACCTTGGATATTTGAAAAAAATATTGCTGTGCTATAATGTATTTGAGACAAATAAAATTTATTCTATTCACCTTTTCTCATTTTAAATAACTGGGTGGCACAGTGGTTTAGTGGTTAACACTGCCGCCCTGCGCCTCAAGGGTCCGGGTTTCGATTCCTAACTCGGGTTCTGTATGGCCTCACCTGTTCTCCCTGTGCTTGGTGAGTTTTCTCTGGGTACTTCAGTTTCCTCCCACAGTCCCATGACATGCAGATTAGGCTATTTGACGTTTCCAAATTGCCATTGTGTGTGAATGAGTGGGTGTATGTGTGCCCTGCAATGGATTGGCACCCCGTCCAGGATGTACCCCGCCTCATGCCCTAAGTCTCTTAGAATAGGCTCCAGGCCCGCCGCAACCCTGTGGGTAAGTGGTAGATGATGAGTGAGTGAGCGAGCTTTATTCTGGTCAGGGTTACTGAGGAATCAGGGGCCCATGCCAGGATCACTGAACACAGTGGGCAATGTCCACCATGTACACACCATTTTTTAGTACTCTATGTACTATTGAGTTGTTTTTTTCTATTGCTTTTTAATATTGACTGGCTGTAAAAAAAACAATTAAATGTCCTAAAGCAAGAAAGGGTTTATGTGACACTAGGTGGCAGCAAAGACTTAACACTTTCTTTAAAGCTGTTCACTAAATTCTATAGTAAATATGTTTCCTAGACTTTCCATGACATTATCTGTATATATATAGAGAGAGAGTTTTAAACATATTCCATTTAAATACAATCCTGTGGGGAAAAATGGCAGAAAGTGTAACACATGAAAGTACTTCCAAATAGAAGGGAAAATCAAAAGCAAGTTATTATATCACTTCAATACATCTTATGTTGAAGTGCAACCCATTTAGATATAAATCTCCAATAAATAACTGCAAAACATTAAAGATACTGTCCATTGTGAGGTTTATTTTTTTTTATATAAAGGAAAATATGTATGGAAAAAAATTAACAAACTGTAGCATCAATCATTGTGCAGCATGTGGTATATGCTGCTTGTAAGTGTGAGGTAGAAAGTCTTGGCTATGCTAGGAAAGGGTCAGAACACACAGAGCATCGTGTATGGGGCTGCATAACCAAAAGCAGGTCAGCGTGCCCATGCTGTCCTCTGCCCACCACTAAAATCACCTACAATGGGCATGTGAGCATGGACCATGGAGCAGTAAAAGATGGTGGCTTAGCTTGATGAATTATTAAATTCAGTAGCGGGAAAAACATTTACAGACTTAAGGTTTTTCAGCAGCATGGAGTTTATAGTAATATGTACTGTAAATAAGCCATAATCATCATTGCAGAGTGAAAGGATCACCCCTGAATGAAAATGTCCTAAGGTTAAATGAATATAATTATTTAGTCTAAAGGTGATTGAGGCCATATGCAGAAAAATACTGAGAATGACTCAAATAAGCTATGTGAATTATCCCTTCAACCCAATCCAGCCCTACTCAAAAAAGGGGAGGGGGCTTACTATGCAGTATAGATTTCGGCTTAAAAATTAGGTATGGATTAGGTATGAGGATAAAGTTATTGAAGATGATTGAAAAAAATCATAATATACATGCCTTGACAAGATACATTTTCATGTTCAGAATAAAACTATTTGCGTCAAATAATTTAATTACCTGAATCAGACATCCCAGGCGCAGTCCTGTGAGCGCAAAAACTAAGATAATAATATATATTTTTCCTAATTAATGGTAATTGTAATTAATGCAGAAATTAAATGTTAATTATTCTACCTCTTATCACATTTAATATTTCTGACTCAGTTTGTAGTTTTAGCAAACATTGGTTTCTTATTATTTTTTACATATAGTATAATATAAATGCTAATAGTTTTGTTACTGAAGAAAGTACAAAGGTAGAGTACAAACATATACTCGGCAGTGAATACTTTGGGTGCTGTATGGGTTTTGGGATGGGCCTCCTTGGATGGGACTTGCTTGTCCGATGCTCTATCCGACTGGGTTCTGGGTAGTTTGGAGGCCAGATCAGCAGCCTTGGACTCTTTGCCTGCCGGGCCCTGTGCATTACGGACTGTGGTGCACTGGTTGTTCTTGTGCTTTTCTGTCATGGCTGGCATTTCCAGACAGGCTGACTTTTGGTCCCCGTGGCCATGAGTGAGCCTTGGGTGCCCACAATCCAATATAGTTAGTATATTATTGGTATATAGTTGGTGATCAGTGTTTTTCAAGTCATCTGTCAATCTTATGGCTGACCGGTGTATACAGAAATTATACAAACAAACAACAATTCAGTAATAAAGTAATAAATGAGATCAGAAATCTGGAGCAGTTAAAATCTCTAGTTGTGGTATTGGATCCTCATGGAGTAGTACATGGTTTTGACCATTATTTTTCCATATTCTGTGAATTTTCATTATTAATTAGTCAATATTGTCAAATTAGTTAATAAATAAAGCTTTATAAGAAAATTGGCTATTATGTTTTTTTAATCACCTTCGTTAATTTAAACGCTTTGTTCTTGTCTGTTACATGATTCACTTTCTTTATTTTTCCAGGTTGATCCCCAACATCCATCTACTCATTGCTCACTCACTTATCTTGTATTCGCTTTATCCTGTATTCAGGGTCACGAGGAGCCTAGAGCCTATCCCAGGAGGCTTAGGGTACAAGGCAGGGTACACAGGGTGCCAATCTATCGCAGGGCACACACACACACACACACACACACACACACACTACGGGCAATTTGGGAACATCAGTTAACCTAACCTACATGTCTTTGCGATGTGAGAGGAAACCGGAGTACCCGGAGGAAACCCACCAAGCACAGGGAGAACATGCAACATCCATCTCTTGCTTAATAATTTCTTGCTAAACACATCTGTGATTTGTAGCTTCTTTTGTGCTTAGTAGCTACGTCACTCAAAAGCTACAAATTCACAACAGATGGATTTTTATGTTTATTCAAGTATACATAAGTTTCTAATTCTTGCTGTAAAATGTTTTTGTTTGTATGAAAATGTGTCTTTTAAAGTTTTAGACTTGATTTATGTTTGTTTAATGCTGCCATTAATCAAAAACATTGTGTTAATCAGTAAGTGTTTCGATGTGTTTTGATACATTTGCCTTTACCTACTATCAGATGCATGTCTTTAATAGTTGTTAAGAACTTTTTGTTCTCTGTCCTCTTGGGAAAGGGCATTCACTCACAGTTCTGCAAACTCAGGAGTTTCAGACCTCAGCAGTTGTCCCCTGATGAACTTGCACTTAAATCACATGGTGCCTCGGTAACCCTGAAGCAACATGCTCTCATATTTTTCAGCAAGCCTTCCTGCTTTCAGTGGAGACAAAGGGAAGTGCAGTCATGGAGTGAAGCAAGCCACATCTCAAGGCCAGGGGCCAGGGGCCGCATGACAAAGAGGCCCCCGTGCAGAGGGCTGTCTTCCCCTGGAGAGAGAGTGGCGCTTCTTATGCTTGGTTTGGAGGAGGGGGCGTTCAGTGTGCGTGTGTGGGGGGGTAAATGTTGGCGGATATAGAATATGCTGTATGTTAGTGTTGTGTTTAAAATAGGATTGACGGAGTGAAGTAAGGACTTGATTTTGCTTTGTTATTATGTATTTGTGTAGTTTTGCACGCCCACTGATCTAGTCACTAAAAACAAGAGACGGTATTGAATGCAGTCTTAAGCACTTCCTTTTGCAGGCGCTAGTGAGCAGAGGAGAAAAGAAGGGGGCGTGTTTGAAAGTGGAGGGCAGAAGCGCAGGCAGTGGGACATCCCATCACTCTCTCCACACTTCTGCTGTCACTTGCTTTGTACAGGAGCATTACTCAGTCCCACAGGCGCAGGTTCCTAGGTAACTAAGTTAACGGGGAGTGTGTGCGTGAAGGGGCCGGTGTGTGGATGGGGTGTGGTGTGCCAAATGGGCCTCAGTCCCGGCTAAGCTCTGGGCTTTGTTCAGATCAGAACAGAATCAGGGTCACTCAATAGTCCGAAGTACTTCATGGAGCGTACTTCGGACAGTAACTCGAGCACCAGGGTTTTAATTCTCACAGGAATATGTATTAGGAAGTGACATATGTTTTAAGTGTAAGTCCGAAAAGTGTTTTATTAAGAAGTAGCTTAAAGGAAGAACAGAGAATACAGAAAATATGATGCTGGGAAACTGAATGTGTCACACATTCTGGCAATGTTAGAAAAATGTGCAGGTTAGTTCATAACATATTGTCTGCCTACATCCATAATGATGATCTTACTGTAGGTCCAACCTCCTGTTTTGAGTTCACTTTCTATGCGTATTTATATAGAAATTATTTCTCACAATTGCCAAAGGGGAAAAAAAATACAGCTAGATGAGAGAAGAAAAAACACCTTAAATGTAGTCAGGAGTCTCATGCTGTGTTTTTAAATGTTTACTCTACTTTCCAGTTACAACTTTCCCGGGTAATTAGTTTGCTTTACCTCACATTGTGCAGTTGTACGACATCCGCTGCAAATGAGACATCTTAATGATCTCTCCCATGTTCACATGTGAAATGAATTTCCACTTACTTTCTTTGGATGGAACTCAATCGATTTTTTTTTTATTTTACAAACTCTCTGAGCATTCTCAGAGAGTTCAAAGCTTCTCGCTGGTCATCGTTATGGATTAATGTGGACGGTGGCGGTAGCGGGCGGCTGATGCAGAGCGTCGCTGAGGTAACGGCATACCCTGGCTGTTCTCAGTCAATCATTTAAAATGATCTAAGGTGTCTTGAGAGCTCTGCATTTTAATGCCTCATTAGGGCAATGGGAGGCCGTGGGCTCCGGACACTGCAGAGAGCTAGGTTTCAGAATGCTGGGTATATCAGTGACCCGTCGTCCCCTCCTTACCCATCACCCCCTCCCTGGCCATCAGGTCAACAGTTGGTCCCAAGAGCCAAAGTGGCTGGGCTTTCTGCCAGTGTCAAGAGGCTCTGTCTGAGATTGTCCCAGGGTAATTAAGCAGGAGACGCGGGTCAGTGTAGACAAATAAATCATGTCCACAGTCCAAACAGTGACGCAGAATGCCTCCGATTGAGCAAAAACAAGAGCCGCCTCATGCCTGTTACTGCCTGGCTTGAGGTCCATCACTATCCTTCATGTTACATTCCCCTCCCCAAAAGGAAAAAAAAACAGGGAGGGAGAATAAGCTTTGTGTGAGATCAAACGCTGTGCAAAGGGACATGGGCTTTAATTGTTCTGCTTTATTTTTAAGATAAAGGCAGGCTGGGCATCATTTTAGTTCCTCTTTCTTTGGGAACAAAGCAGATTATTGCTAAGAGAATACTCATTGCTGGTTAAAGGATGATTAAAGGTAACAGCAATAGGGAAAGAACTGACTGATAATCAGAAAACACACACAAGCACTGGTTTTAAAAAGAAAACAGCGATCAGACAATACTCTGAAGGATGCGTCTTGACTGTGAGACGGATATAACACTTTATTCAACAGTGATACGACATGCAAATAACTAGCTTGCGTGCCATCGTTAACATGTGAGCCACTGGAAAATGTATTATTTTTAAAGGAATTTGAAACTCCTTCACTTTTTTGTTGACTCCGCTTCCAACGTTTGTTTATTAGACTCCCCTCTCTGATCCGCTCTCATCTTTTTTTTCCCCTTTTTTTTTTTTTTTTTTTTTTTTACTAAATGTGCTAAACGATAGGGAGTTCAATAGTAGCTTAATGATTCATTAAGGCTGAATAATGCAGAGGAAACAATAGGGAATAAAGAACCTCTTTTCTTCCGGAGTTGAAAAACCTCTCTCGGTCCAGTGTGCTTCTTCCTATGTCCTAGGTCTAATGGTTAATGCTAGGAGGTGGGAAGAAACGGACGACCCTATACCATGTCAAATTGGCCTTTCTCTCCAGGGTCAGGACATTCTGTCTGGGTCCACTTGTGTCTTTTCCTCAGAAGTTTCCCCTATTCATGCAGACAATGTAACTGTCAGTCTGAGCAACAGTTCCTGTTTCCACTGGCTCCACAACTCACAGGGTTACACAATATTTCACAGCATCAAACAATTGCCTGTCTGCCCGGGCTAACCATATGGTTACTATGGGGCACAATATTGACACACATCACTAATTATACATAAAAAAAAAAAAATGCCGGACATGGAGGAGGTGAGACGAGACAAACTCTGTTACAAATGTTAAATGCCAGGATATTCGAAGGTGAGACAGAGAAAGGTCTTCACTTCATAATATTCATTTACTTTCAAGGTATTTGTAATTCAGAATTTCAATATGGTCAAATCTATCGTACAAGGACAATGCAACATGTAAAACAGCCTGTTCTACTTCTTACCGGCTAAATCAAAAATTACCATAGCCTATTCAACTGATCTGATGAATGCATAATTAAGATGGCAGGGAGTGTATTTTTTTCCTGATACCTGTTTACAAACTATGAGGCAATCTGCAGAACTGTCTAGCTAATTTAGAGACATTAGATTGCTTCAGTAAGCATAATAATTTCCAATTGCCTGTTGTACTGTGAAATTGTCACATTAGTTTTTAATTGGCCTTAAAAATCTTGTATATTATTATGTTTGTTTAGGACAGAAATACAAGATTTGAGGTAAAATGAAATATTTCTAAACACGACAGCAGGATGGTGGTCAGAAGGAGGAAGTTAGCCAGGAAACTCCATAATTTTCAGACAATCCTGTGGACAAAAATCACTTATATTCATGCATAAATCTGAAGTAAGAAATTTGTGTGCATGTGTGTATGTGTGTGTGTGTGTGTGTGTGTGTGTTAGCTGCTCTCTCTCGGCCACTGTGTGACCCCCTACAAGGTGGGAAAGTGCACATGTCCATCAGCCCGTGACAAGCTCATGTAGGGCCAGACTGCATCAAACTGCTCTACTGCCCAAATGATTGACAAGCCCTCCTGTCTTGCCTGACTGAAGGTGGGGCGGAGCTTCCTGCCTTTCACTATTGATGGTGTGTGTGTGTGTGTGTGTGTGTGTGTGTGTGTGTGTGTTTAAATAAAAAAATAAATAAATAAAGGAGTTGCTTGAGTTTTCTTTACATTCTGGCTTAAGCATTTTATTCTCATTGTTTTCCGTATAGATGATTTGAATCTTATAAAAATGCTGTTTTTTTCTGTAACTTCACCAAGAGGCTAGGTTTGTCATTTGATTCCTGGTTCCTGTCAAGATTTCTCCAACTTTCTTCACTGGGATCCAGATTTCAGTAAACCTGCTATATGAAAAATGTCAAGTTCCACAAACAAATAAATAATCCTTACACTCAAATAAAGTTTCACAGATGATCCTCAGATCCTCAAAGAGCATATTAGTAGTGAAATATATTAGTAGTGAAACAAAATAATTAATAAAATAAAGAATAATTTCTAAATGTAGATCAATTGTGACTTTTATTTTGTATAGGATTTCATGTCCACATATGTCTGGTATTGCTTTTCTCATTTCTTAGGTATGCTTTGTTCGGTTTAAAATGCTTTTCTTAAACACACTCTTCTGCATCTCTGTGAGAGGTCACTATGACCCATAACTGCTTAAACATTCTAAGTTCACTGTTCTCAATTATTACACAGCTTACTGAAGACATGTTGACATAACAGTGTGTGAATAGGATGCAAATTATGTTAATACTATATTATATATTGTATATATTATAATGGGTTTCAACTTAAGTGGCTTAGATCTGTGCCAGCAACAAGGCATAGGTCTAGAATGATTTATTTCTACTTATATAGAAGCCTTGTCGGTTTGTGTGTGTTAATGAAGAGGCTTCAGATATCAAACTGTGCATTTGGGTATTTGACCTGTCAGGCAGAACAAAAGTTATAATTACTTTTAGAAAGGGCAAATTTTACAACTATGGGTAATGACATCGCAAGAATGTAGAACTCTCAAAATGAGCATATTATTACTATTATTATTATTATTATTATTATTAATTAATTAATTAATTTATTTATTTTATTTGGTCATAGAAACAAACTAATTTAAATTAACTAAAATTCACTTCATCATTTTGCTTATTTTGTGCTGAAAAAAAAAAGAATATGTGACTCTATACTGCACCAGCCTGAGCCCCTATACATGTTTATTAAAAAACAAAAACAGTAAAACAAAGCATGACTGAAATGCTCTGAGCTTTAAGGGCTACATTAAGTTCGAATTCTACTTCATATAGAAACTGTAGAGTGATGTTTCTTTTTTGTAAACGTTTGCACTCAGCTGTAAGTGCAGCTTAATTAACATCAATATATCAATGTCTAAACATTAATCGCAAATAGTGTTAACATCACCAAAGCACAACAATGGAAAGAGTACAAAACTTAAGTAGGAGCACTGCTCATGCAGTAATATTTTCATCTGTGGGGGAAAAAATGAAACATAATTTATACAATTGTTTAATAAAATGAAAAAAAGTCTGGTAAACACCACCTCCAGTATTAACAGTATATACAGGTAATGTTAGCTGGCTAACTCAGCCAGTAACTTGCTAGGTCTTTTAGTTAGCTAGCTACAGTAGCTCATGCTAATTCATACATGTTTCAATTAGCCACTAGAAAAAATAATCCTAAGCGATACCTCGATGCTGTAGCATCACTTATTTAGCAAAAAGATATGTTTAGCGAACATCAAAGTGACATCTTAAGTTTCATACAGAGCTTTTGTACTCTTAAGGATGAAAAGAACTAGCTAGCTCACTCTCTAGTTGGTTAATGACTTGCCATGCTTTATCAAGTCAGATGGTGAACTGTAAAATGCCACGTTTCAGCTCATTTCATTTGCAGATCATAAACAAATCAATTTCCTTTTCTTGAAGTACTTCAAAAAATAAGGTCGTAAATTGGGTCAGTAATTCTCATGTGTCTCTGCTGTCTCAGACATTGCTGCTAAGAACTTTGTGCCTGCAGTTTAAAGAAGGTTTGACAGCAAAGTGTTTTATTTACTGTATATTGGATCTCGAAATTAAATTCTCTCGATTTTAGACATCCTAGCATTACTTAAGATGATTAAGTAAATAAGTTTTTACTGTTAATTATGCTTACTTTATTATACCATTACAATGAACAGTGCATTTAGGTACTATAATAAGAGTGCATGTAGAAAGTCAAAATGTGGCAGATAAAATACAATGGTTTTGTCATTTGTTTCAACAAAATATAATTAAAAGTTTTATTAAATAAGAAAACAGTTTAAACATGACTCTTAGGTGGTACAAGGCCCATGTCACACAGGATATCTTGTCTAGCAAGGTTAAGGTACACATGTGGTTGAAAATGCCACCACTCCAGATGTTATATATGGTACGGACTCCCTCTGCACTGCATCTGGCCACACAGAAACCTGGCATATTGGGCTCCATCTGCCTGGTGGCCTTGAACCGGGTTTATCTCTACCAAAAATATGCAATTTCAAACATTGCCATAAGTATTTTTTTTTTTTTTTTGTCGGCAGGCAACAGCAGGTTTTTAGCACAGCCTCGAGAACAGAGCATAGCTCAAAGTTTGGCAGCTTTGGAGCAGCTTCAGTCAGTCTGTTAGCATTTGTGTGACACTTACCTCTGCTTTTCTGGCAACAAAAAAGCATTGCTCTCCTGCCCCAAGCGATAGCGCTGAGCTGAGCCAAAGGCGCCATGCTAATATGAATGTCACCCCACATGGTATGTTCCATGAGGGAAATTGACTTCTTAGCCCAGTGCCGTCTTCGGCCATATGCTGATGTTTTCATATTCCAGAAAATCAGTTCGGGGACTCATAAAGTTTCTTAAAGGCCAAATTATACCCTGGTGCTGCGGCATGAAAGGGCCAGCCTTCTGTCACACTGCAAAGACTTAAGAGTAGCTCAGTACTCCTCTGGCAGCAAGCTGGAGGGGACACTGGCTCAGCTTATCTATTTTTCATATGCTGAAGCACACGCCGATACTAATGAGGCCGTAAACATCCTTACACGCTTTGAAGAAGGGAATATGGGGTTTAAAACATGGGCTCTAAAATTTATCATAGCTTTGAATGTGAAGAAATCTTTTATTAGCGATTTTTGATTTAAGAATAATATCTTTCAATGATAAAAAAGAAAGTGACTTTTTATTAGTTGCTGACAATGTATACTTAAGTCAGCATTCACAACAGACATTTTGACAACATGCAGGCTTAAGTAATCAAAACTGACCATAAAAGTAAGCTGCTGTACTATAATGTCTTCTTTTTATTGTCAGAAAAAAAATTTTTATAAAGACTTTATAAAAACTCTACTGCATAAAGTTTTACACTCATGCCTGCTCCTTGTCCTTTAACCTTTCCTTTTTTTTTTTTTTTCCAAAAGCAGCTCCAAATGGTCAGGTTTCAGGCAGCCAGATTTTTCAACATGACTTAAGGTCTGTCATGCCATACTATGCAGCATCCTGCAACGTGTCACCAATGGCCTAGAGCGCCTGGACATTCGGCTGCCGGTTCCCCAAGTTCCTAATCAGTACGGTTATGTAAGATGTCAGGGCTTTTTAAATGCCGAGCTCCCGTGTCGTTTGCACCGGATTATCTCTCCGTGCACAAGCTAACAGATGCCGGGTCCAGCTGGTGCCGAAAAAGTTTATAGCCCAGTTGGAACGAGGGTCCTTACACCCTCTACAATGTTGGCCACCATCGCCTTTTTTAATGAGTCACGAATTGCCTGTTTATCTCCTGCTCCCTGCTGTTTCGGCATTTTCCTTTCCAGAACAATCCCAGAAACACATGCTGCTACAGACGCAAGTGCAATGTGCACAGACATTCTGAGCCAAATTGTTACAAGGAACAAAGTTTTTTCTTTTTTTTTCGTCTTCACTCTATCGCTCCCTTTCTCTCTCTTTTCATCTTGGGCATCAAAATGTGAGAAGGATTACAGGATGCGCAGTAAAACAGAGACTCAGATGTTCTGTTTGACCCTTTCAATATGGTCAGCCAGACAAAGCTGGGCCTATTTGCAGGCTCAACAAACACTCAAATGACTCTATAATTGGCACACTTTGTTGTTCGTGTTTTGGCTCTCTCCAAAACTGTGCTAAACACTCTCTGTAATGGCTTTACATTATGACAACACATGGCTCACACCGAAAGAGGCCGGTGCTGGCAAGGCCTCGAAGAAGTAGCAGGTGGTGTTGACAGTTTTGCTGAAAAAGTTGCGCTGAAGTTACGAGCTCACCATCAGCATGGCAGTGGGGCTTAGAGCAAGGTGCAGAGTGTGTACGGAGGAAGATCTTGTATGAAAATGAATTAACCAACTCATAAGTTGTCGTAACATAATCTATATTTGTACTTAGTTTGTTTTTAGCTTGGATTTAAAGATTACAGCAGCATTGTAAGAAGAATATGTTGGACATGCTTGCTTTATTTAATTAGTATTCATTCAATTTCTTATATTACATTATATGTCCTATATATATTTAATAATTTTAAGTAATAATTATATAGGCTCTTTTATTAAATTATATTGTAAAAATAATAGGAAATATGAGAAGCGTCATGGAATAAAATGAAATAATTTCCCATTTTTGTCATGTTTTATGTTACATTATAATATTGTATTTATTCACTCTGTAAGCTCACCAAATTTCTTCTATAACTGTGTAATAATAACAATAATAATTAAAAGTGACATAATGACTTTAACATATTTCCTTTTGCTTGCTTATTTGATGTTATATTTAATTTATATTTACACCAAGTATTTTTCCATGTGTGTTACATAGAGTTCGGCATTGCTTTAAAATTAACTTACAGTACAAAAAAGGACAAAGTATCTGTGGAATCTTGGCAAAAGAGGGTTGCCGCCCAGCAGCATGAAATTTTTTTTATTCTGTGACGGACCGTTTTTTTGTGGTTGGCATAGAAGTTTGGCCTTTTGCATTCTTCTCATTGTATAGGTCACTCAGGCAGAGGCGGCCAACTAGAAAAGATCCTGCGAGGCTGGGGACAATGGCCTTAGCCGCCCCATAAATGTCGTCTCTTCTGTATCAACCCATTGACTCGCTGCTTCCCCGCCAAGATGTCACTGTTCGACCAGTTCTTCTGAAAACGGCTTAATTAGCTGAAAAGCCGAACGCTTGTCCGAGCTTGTTTGTGTTAAAATTTTTAAAAAAGGCAGAAAAAGCGGAAAAACATCCCTGTCCTCCTCTCATTGTCTGTATGCTCGCTCCTGACAGACGTCCTGTTTTTTTTTTATTTGCTAACGTGAATAAAACAACAGGCGCATTCATTTCAGTTTTTACACCATGATCCTGGGTTAATTGTTGGAGAAGCTATCTGAGCTTTCTTTGTGAAGGGATCGAAACATAATTAGCTGTAATTCTCAATGCAGGGATTATATTTTTAACCAGTCCACACATATGTTTAATGAAATTTTTTTTAAACTTAAACATACTCTGTTAATATGTCCATCCTCATTAATTATTAATCAGGAATTCGAGACTAAGTCAGGCAGATATTGAAACACCTTCTTGAAAGCACATTCTAAAAAAAAACATTTTTTTTTTAACTCTGCTGTTTGTATGATGCATGAGGGATGGTGTAGAGAACTGCTGTTTCTTTCAGCCTCGTTTCTTGTTTCCCTTTCAGAGCGGGCCCCCGTTATTCCTTTATCCCGCTCGTACTTCAAAGACTCAAAACAGATTGATTCTCATGTGAACATAGCCAAAGTGGGACCCCAGTTTTCTGCGCCCGCTTTGAACTGCTGGCTGCCTGTTTACTGCCTGTTTGTGAGCCGCCGCGTGAGGATGGACCGTAGCAATCAGAAAACAAACTCCCATTCACAGGGCCATGTCAAAGGTGAGTGGCGGCCTGTAGCGCCACTCTATGGGATGGCTGCCCCCCCCACTCGCTCCTGTTCTCAAGCGCTCCTCGGTTGCCATGGCTGTGTACCTGGATGATGTCTATCTTGTCTGTGTGGGAATGGCCATTAGGCACTTTGTCAGGGTGATCAATGGGGATGCTGCCCTTTTTTGTGCCTTAACAATGGAGGCAAAAGCAGAGGAGGGGAAAACTCTTCCCATCAGCCACTGGGCTGAAGTCAACATGGTGGCTATAGTCTCCAGATAATAATTGTATTGGTCATATACCTCTTGTATGGGATATTATTTATCTGAATATGATAAAGCATTTTTCACCTACATGTTCCCTGTAATTACCACAATTAATTAGATGTATTATGCCATGTATTGCATTCCTTTACATTCCATTATGCTGATTACAAAATCTGAAAGTGATATAGGGACACAATGATAAATCTATACATTTATAAATCTATACTTTTATTATGTATATTTTTTTTAATTGGATTTTTATTATTATAAAGCTGTTTTGTGACATGTCCATCATTATAATGCATATAAATACATACAATGCATTATAATCTAGACTTATTTCATATTGTTTCATATTATCTAATGAAGCATTAATTTGGTTTATATATATATATAAAAAATATTGGTTGATTAATTTCAGCTTTATTACTATTATAAACAATAGGTGCAAACCTTGTTTGTGTTAATATTGAAAGGATTGCGTTAACAATAATTTACTTTTATAATGCATCTTTCTGTGTTTTTTGTCACTTATTTTAGACAAAAAAGGCGTTAAATCTCATGTATGAAGTTCAAGCTCAGAACATCTTAAACTACCTGTCATTTCTTCTCAACATGAAAAGGCAAATAGCTAACATAAGTTTTTTTTTAAACAAATGCTGGGCTTCAGAGTGCTGCAGACTGAACCATATTTAACTCTTATGTGCCAGACCACCTACTAGTGTCCGTGCCATTGACTGGCTAGTCATGAATGGCGCTCGGTCATCATCAAATTTGAAATAGAGCAAGTTCCTAATGTGATCGCAAAGCCAAGATGCTGATTTATGCATTTTAAACCTGAACGTTTTTAGAATATGTCTTATGTAGCTCCAGACAAAGGTCCCTAAGAGCACAACGAGGCAGCAGCATAAACTGTCTTGTTTTTAAGCAATAGAACTTTTATATGGGCGGTGGGCATAAAAAAAAAATCCACTGGTTTTCAGGTTATGTCGCTCAAGGGGACCTCAGGCTCCTCAGGCAACTCCCTCAAATTGAGATAATGTTAGATCGGTTGACTGTAAATCAGAAAACGTGACCTTTAATTTTCTCAATGCCAACTGATAATGGCTGTCATAGCTATTTATTTCCATTCTTTTTCCCAGTGGAGGGGGTCTAACCCCTTTTCATTGTGCTCCCCTTTAGATGACCTCAGCTCGGTGACCTCTAGTAGGTGTAAAGATATGGTATGGTAAGGTATCATGTTAATAATTATTGCTGCTGGGTTGTAAGTCCAGTGTAACATGGCAAGATAATGTCAGGGCTAATAGATTGGGTCATGAGATACGCCTTTAGGTTCCTATCAAAAGGTGGCCAGGTAAAACTTTTCCTCTTCACCCTTTAGAGAGAGAGGAGGCCCCATGGTGTGCTGTTGACTATTGGAGAATGAGAACAAATACATAAGAGAACAAAACACAGGGAGCTCTGGCTTTTCACAACCTATTAATTAAAGCTGAAGTAACAATAAAGCTTCAGAGAGAGCGAGAGAGAGAGAGAGAGAGAGAGAGAGAGAGAGAAAACACAGTTGAAAGCCTAATTATAAAGATTTCAGACATTTACTGTACATATATTCATGGATGTATTAAGTTACATTAAACGATGAAAATAATAATGCTAACATTTTTATGCTTATATTTTCTACATTTTCTTTTGAAAAGTAAGTACTGTAAAATAATCAAAGTTATTCGAATGCTAGTAGTCATTTTAACAGCGACACTTGATCATGATTGTCTAGGAAATCAGAATGAGACAGCCTAATTTGTTCAAAATCTTTGAGACTTTGAGTCTTACTGTTGCAGCTTTTGTCTTAAAAACAACTTTTCAGCTTGTTACAACAAACCAATTTTTTCATAATATTAATGACAAAATTATTTATAATATTTTTTAAAATTACTACCAAATTTTTTTTTTACATTTCAAATGCACTATTGTGCAAGAAACCAAACATTACAGCATGAAGCCATGTGTTGATAAACTAACATCAAGCGTCTTAAGAAGCTAGTGTGATTTAATGAACTTTTAGCCCAGGAAAAACATGCCAGCTCCAAGCTCCTGTGCCATTCTGGCTATTATTATTATTATTATTATTATTATTATTATTATTATTATTATTAATATGATTGTAGTTGTTGTTGTTATTGTCATTAGTAGTTGTAGTAGTAAATTAACAGTATGTAACTAACATTAAATACATGAAAAGTACTGCTCTGTTTTTTATTTGTGTACGTACAGTAGTCAATCCAGGATTCACATTCAGTCATACTGAAGCTGAACACTTTACAGGATTGCCCCATAGCCTCCAGAGTTGTCATGGCTGACAATAACTAAAGTGTCAGTATGGCAGGGTCTGACACAGAGGTGTTTAGTCCCCATAGTCATAAATCATATTTTTAGACAGCTTTGTTCCCGGCTCCTTTAATCCACTCTGGATTCATTTTCCTGGAAGTGGCAGTAGTACAGTCCTGTACGTTCAAAATAACTGTTGAATTAAGAGTTTAGATTTATGAATTTATATTTATGCAGTGTTTAAGATTAACTGCTTTTTTTTTTAGCTCATTCAAGTCAGTTTTCTACTGTGCTACGTGATTGTCTTTGATTGTTAACCCAACAATTCAGCATTCAATTATGCTATGATTTATGTGATGAAGTAGCCTTCAGTTGTTATGTCACAAGCTTTCTTTTTCACAAGCCCGGGCCTCAGGACTAAGGTTAATTCGTGAATGATGATGTAGAGAACGATTATTTACACATCAGAGGCACTCACCTTTTCTAGCCTATGTACACATCAATTAATTATTATTTTTTTATTTAAAAGTACACATACTTTTTTTTATTAATAATAGATATACAATCAGTTATAAATTATATTGCCAACCAGTCAAGTCCAAATTATGATCCAAATATCTGATCTTTACACTTCTCTATAAAGCAGCAAGAACAATATTTTGAGTTTTTGTACATGCTACTTATTCTGCAGTTCCTAAAAGACTGAAAATTCTACACATCCAAAATTCATGTCATACACTACACTTAAACATATAATAAGGTATGTTCTTTCCTTCCATAAAATTCTTCATAAGATTCATTTCTTTGACTGCAGTTTATAGAATTTGCCAAATGAATAGATTACTAACTGATCCACATACTGTATTGTATGTAGCTTTCAGTTCTGCTAACCATGGGCTCATGGAGAGAGCCCCATATTTCATACAGGATTATTAATCTGTAAACGTTTTGACTTGCGGCATGCAGGCAAATAAAGATAAATGGGACAAAAGCAGAAAGCAAACAGATGAAGGCAGTGAGTTTATTAAGCCAAATGAATTATGATGTCTTTAACTAACTGACAGATTACTTAGCTGCTTGGGCAGTGCCGTGTTCGCACCCACCCGGAGCTCCTCTAGGGACCTATGCGCAGCGGCGTCCCATTGCCAGATCTATTTTTCACTCAATTTAGCGCCAAATGACGGCTAACCTGCAGGTCCTCCCTCTGGTGAGGTTTATGCAATGATTAATGGCGAATGTTGGTCTGCCTCTACCTGGGGGACTGCCCCATCTGCAGAGCGATGTCAGGTGGAATAGGGGTGCCCGCAGGTGGCCACTCTTGACTGGCAGCTTCCCTTTGCCTCGGGCAATCTCGCCACGTTAAGTGGCCACAGAGAGGCAGCTTCCACTGCTAGATCACCTGCCACTGTCTAGCCTAGCCTGGCATCTGTGCTCATTCTGTCGGCACACTGAAAAACAGGTTACAGTATGAGCAGTGCTTTGAAGTGAAAATAGCTGTAGTGCTCGACATGATATCCTACTCAGGAACAAGGGGTAATGGACACTGAGTGCATCACCTGTGTACTTGAAAACCAAAGTATTTGTATTGTATTGTATTTACAGTAAACGTTTATACCTTGGAAGTCTTAGATTGCTGCAGTTTTTGATCCTGTTTGATATACCTATTCTTTTAAGTGATTTTTATGTGAAGGATGTGAATTCTGGGCCTTTACCAGATTAATGATATACATAGATATTTCTGTAGTTCTGGAGCAAGTACAGCATTTGTTTACTTATTCCACAACCATCCAAAACTCTGTTGTACATTTCTTTAAGCTGTTTGTCTCGTCTCAATCCTGGAGTATAGCAGAAAGTGACTGAGATGAAAGTAATAAAATAAAAACATTAATGAAATACAAGCCTGGTTTCTAATCTCTTTCCATGACTTAGACTCAACAGTACAAAATGCCTTTAAGTTCGGTTGCGAAACTGCTGTAAAGTTGAATCTGGAAATATTTATTTATCTGTCCATTTTACGCATGAACAGCCTGTCTCTTTCATTCCGTCAAAAGGCAATGGCACAGATGCCGGTCGGACAGTTATCAAATTAAGACTTTTGGACAGGTTTACAGGCTCTGGCTGTCAGCTCCCTTCTGGGTGGAAATCATCTGATACGGCTCTGATAGTGATTAATGAGCGCACTAATCTGGTGGATCGTTCCTCCGCTGATAGACACATCACTGAGGGGCTGCTTGGCTGGCACCCACTTCATTTGATTTCCTCTGGGTCGTGTGCCAAAAGAGACAAATCCAGCCGATAGTGAGTGAACTACTTTTGGGGCTGGCCAGCTCTTACATGAGCGGCAGTACTACCTGACTCAGACCAAGCATAAGAAGAAGCACATTTTGTAAAGCAGTTTGTGTTGTTTTTTTGTTTTGTTTTTTGAGATAGAGAAAGAGAGAGAGAGAGAGAGAGGAGATAATGTGTATCTATGCTAATAAACTTGCTTAAATGCTGGAAATGGGCCAGCACATTTGTAAAACTCCACATTATTTATTAAGTGTATAATACATGGCCTCACACACAGTAAATCCTTACTGCTATTAATAACACAATTATAAATATGGTGTTCATTTGTATCAAGTTAATCGAACTGTTAAACAATCTACAACATATTAGTTCAGCATAGAAGTTTCGTTAAGAATACAAGATTCTTGCCAAAACGTAAGGTTTTAAAATGACGTGATTTATCAGACTTAATACAGAATTAAGGTCTCCTAGGTTTAAAAAAGGCAAATTGGCTTTCAAACAGCCATAGTTAAAAATAAATTATTTACATTTTTTTAAGTCAATGGACACATTGGAATGTTTTCTTTAAAATTTTAAGCTGAACTGCTGAACTGATGCATTTAGCGCACACGCAGGAAAGCTCTGTGTCAAACAATTTACATTTACAAGTAACAGACTAGGTTTTAGCATTATAAGTGTTTATAAGTACAAGCATTAGAGAGAAATGCATCTTTATAGTAGTGGCATAGTGTAGTTTCTGAAATTATTTTAGAAATTTTTTTTACCCTTCAATATGTTTTTTTTAATGCTGTGTGTTATTTACCAAAAAAGGAAATATAAACAAAATAGATTTTAATTAAATAAAATGAAACATTTATATTATAAATATTTGCATTCATTTATTTATTTATTGCATTTATTTATTTACCTTATAAAAAAGGACAATCTTTTCAGATTACCTCAAAATAAAATCAGTGGAAACTGAACTCTATGAGAACCTGGTCCATTTGTTGTATTAAGCAACATAGAGTGACAGAATACACACATTATTTCATTATTAATCATAAGTTTTAATCTGTAGTTGACATAACATTCTTTTTCAAGTACTCAAAATATTATCCATTACACATTTTGCTAAGGAAAAAGTTCATTCTAGTTCCTTCCAAGTAAAACAATGATATTTTTTTGAGGAGATAAAACTATTATTGCTTTGCCATTGATTTTAAAAGATTTATTTTACTTTACTGCAGAAATTTGAAAATAAGGTATTATTATCCCCCCAAATATTCTTTGTGTGTTTCATATTATCACTTATAATCGCTACTTTGCTCTTTTTTTCTGATAATAATAAACATCTCTATTTACAAAGGCACACGAAATTTGCTTAATATATGCAGAATATTGACAAGGGGCGTTCAACTCAAACCAGGACTTTTTCAGTGTTATCACTAGTGCTTAAATACTATCAAGGTAGAAAATGTTCTCAGTTCCCCGAAGCCTTGATCAGCATTTTTGCTTTACATCTGAACCTTTGGCCTCTTAGGAACTCCTTACTGACCCAAACATGTGGAAATGACTTGAAGTGAGATCAGGACTGTACGGGATATGTAGCAATAATCCCAGCTGAGTTCCTTTAATGGCCAAGTGGTGTTGGTGCAGCTGTGTGTACACAGACAGACGTATCTCTTCCACCTATGAGTGACAAGTTATCCATTGATTTTCAAGCTTGAGGCATTCTACTTTCTGAAAGATAACCAAAAGCCTGCAGTGGGCTCTGAGCCAGCTTAGCCAGAATCATCATTCATGGACGTACGGCCTTCTTTAAAATGTTTGTGCAAAAGGTGCGTTCCAAAAGGTGCGTTGAGGTCTTATGGAAATGTCAATCAGTTATATAAGCCTTCATTCAAGAGAAATTTCATCACAAGTCCCGGTTTGACTTGAACGCCCCTCGTGTATATGTATTACTTTAAATATGATCAGGGTGATAAAATACATTTGTTAGAGAAACTGAGCCAAGAACAAATAAAAGACATTAAAGAAATTAAAATGGGCCATGTTAAAAGGAGAACAACATAAGGCTTGTGCTTTCATCCGATTGCAAGGGATGCCTTTGAAAAGTGTGTAGTGTGTGTGTGTGTGTGTGCATGTGTGTGTCCTCATAATAACAGGAATGCATGGTAATTTTGAACTTGTGGGAATGTTGATTGATTAACAGAT
This sequence comes from Leiocassis micropogon, assembly GCA_028565275.1. Taxonomy (NCBI): domain Eukaryota; kingdom Metazoa; phylum Chordata; class Actinopteri; order Siluriformes; family Bagridae; genus Leiocassis; species Leiocassis micropogon. The sequence continues at coordinate 6,338,459 of JAOVVA010000041.1, forward strand.
GAGTTTTATTTGTAAAACTAAAAGAGCTAAAGTATTTCTGTTTGTTTAAAAGGTTTTGGAGTAAGTGAATGCATAGAATTGTTCATCTACGGTTATACACAAGTCAGTAGAAACGCTGCACTATGACAGTAAAACAAGACCCAGTGCACTCTGATGGGGAGTGAAGTGGCCCGAGGGCCGGAAGGATAAGAAAGGCGAAATCATATTTTGTGTGTGTATGTGTGTATGCACTGGGGAATGGGCGTCGTTTAACGTCTCCCCGCTTCTGACTCCACAATAGCTGAAGGCGCTTACAGCACCATAAATCAAAGGCATCCACTGCGCGAGAGCAGCTGGCACATTTGCAAATAATTGTAATTATTAATCATGGTGATTTCACACCCTTCACTGGACCACTGTGAAGCCTCAGCGGCCAGGCGGCCCCGGCGCCGGGAACCCGCGGCTCGGGGCCCGTATGTGCCGAACGCTGCCATGGACTGCACTTTGATGCAGCCTCGGCACACTGCTGAGTGGCACACAATGCCCAGTCAGCCATGCGGCATGGGAGCCTTATCCACCCTGCCTACATGTTCTGCATAATCAACATACTGATTTTACTTTTCAATTTTTAACATGCTAGAATGAGTTTTAGTCTTCAAAATGATGTATTATCATTTCTTTCTTTTTTCTTCAATGGGAATCCTTCATCTGCTGTGTAATAGCCTGACAGCATGCATTTAGGTCGGTCTTGGTGTCATGGTGTCATGGATCAACTTGCATTCCACAAATTGTTGTATTGGAAAGCTGCATGCACGTGATGCAGCCTCTGTTGTAAAAGCAGATGTGTGTTAATATGGTCTCCAGCTGCTGTGTTTCCATATGAAAGTGTTTACTGTGTCTACGGGCCTGCCTGTGGGGAAATAATACGGAGAAGAGGAATTTTTTACCAGCTGGGAGCTCAGCTCAGTAGTTTTCTGAGTAATGTGCTAAATAGAGTGTTTGCCCCCCTGTTAGTCATTATTACCTACCACTCACAAGACAATGCACAGATGGTAGGCGCAGAGCGGTCAGTGTAATGACAGCAGCGTGGGCTGGAGGAAGAAAAAAAAAAAACAGCCGAAACTCACTCGCGGAAGCAAATTATCCGAACGAATGTGTTTCGCATATTGGCAATATTTTACACTAATTTGCAACTACGATGCAATTTTGTGTCTTTTTATTGTTTTTGTTCCAGCATTTAAAACATACACACAAACAAACACACACACACACAGATTTGTTTTTAGGGTTTTTTTTTAAGGACATGTAGTACAGCATTTCCCAAAATCCTAAATCTAGCAACCATAAAGAAATACATTTACAGTTTCAGTCCTGTGTGTTATAGGTTTGTATATAATGCAATATCTACTCTCAGGACTACTTTGCCGTTAGGTTTCCGGCCCCCCCCCCCCCCCCTTTTTTTTAGTTTTGCGACATAATCAGGACATTTTATATTTCATAAATAAAAAACTACTCAACCCCAGAAAGTGAAAACATGATCAACATGACTGCTCAGAGCATCAACAATAAAAGAGTTTTGCTTTATATACTTTAAATCTATCAGCATAGATATATTAACTAGTTAAATCTATAATATTAACTAAACATTTGCTTATATAAGGTGGTAAATATGCATTGCTTAGGGCGCTAACATTAGCTGTTTGTTAATTGTTGTGTTCTTTAATCAGTGTTCTTTTTTTGTATGTATATGTGTGTGTGTGTGTGTGTGTGTGTGTGTGTGTGTGTGTGTGTGTTTTATTATTATCCTTTAGTACTATCCTTTTTTACTAAAATGTTTTACTAACATTTTGTTGTTACTAAAATGTAAAAGCAACTCCACACACATATAAAATCCCATTAAAAAAACCTGGTCAAATATTGGCATATAAATTGGGAGTAAAGTGGGTGTGTCAGTCAGTCCTCCTGCACCGCCTCTTGGCTGTAGGAGAGGAGAAGGTGGGCACTCTCCAGGAGGCCGCCCCTTCTTCTGACACCGGGTGATGGATGACCCCTGAGCAACCTTCTCCAGCCCTGGTGCTTCTCCTGCATAACAGTGGCCATGTAAAGAGCAGGGCCGGCCTGAGGAACAAAGCACAGTACAGGTATTTAAATGACCTCTAATGGAATAAGGAACAAAACTCAAGTAGAAAGTAAGATGCCCCTCCATCTCTAATAAGTTGCTAATGGGGGGCATTCACTTTCCTTTTTACCCTGTGAGTAAAGACAGATGGAAAAAGAAGGTCTGCTTTGATTGACAGATCTGAGCAAGTTGATCAAAGAACATGTGATCAAATCTGTGTACATGATATTGTAGTGGACTGATAATATGACATAATTCTTAATAAGATATCACATGGGACGTATAAGAAAAGTTCTCTAATATATATTACTAAAATATTTTAATCATTTATAAATTGCACAAAGACGAGAATATATTATTTATAACCAATTTACCATAACATTTTGGACTGGTTTAAGAATTCTTAGTATAAATTTCATAAAATTTCACAAGATCCTGCTTGTGCACCATTTCCTTCATTAACAAAGTAAACTGCTGTGTTTTAAACAGACAACATGTGTTACACTTAATATTGAGTCATTATTGATTGAAATAAGCACTATTCCTGCTTTATTTCTTTACCTTTTTAGGGTGAGGTTTAAAACTTTGCAGAATTGTGCAATGTTTTGTAAAAATAATGAAACAACCTGCATCTTAGAACCGACTGTATGCTGATTACAATGAAACCATCTGAAAAGACAATAATAAGTGTATATCATATAATTTATAATAATAATAATAGTAATAATAATAATTATTATTATTATTATTTTCTCATAATATTACAAATTTTCACATTGTATTGAAAATGGATTTTCTATTTATGACTGCTATTACATTATCCACTTTATACACTTATTTGCCTGATGTGTCAGTCATGAAGTATTACATAATTCATGATGATGACATTTTTGAGAACTTATGAAATTATGTTGTTTTTGTTTTTAACAGGGTCTATTATTCTGTATCTGGGGGCACTTGTTTTATTCTGAGCGTTTTTATGGGACAATAAATCCTAAATCGTTTTTTTTTAGTGTATGTATCGCTTTAGTTAAAGCAGACCTCACATTTTGGCATACTTAAATCGTTTATATACTTTCAACCATAAAAAAAATATTTTTTTAAAAAGCAGTGTAACACTCAACTTTTCAAAAACACATACATTTTTAAAGCAATGGCTTTATCACAGATTTGTCATAAATCCCCATATACTGTATCTGTCAATCTAAGTACATACATCATGCTAACTGATGCCTTTTTTAGCAAATAAATTTACGTTTGGATATAGTACATACATATATATGGCTTTACGTTATCATTGTTCACTTTATAATTCAGAGCATCCCAAAAGTCTCCATGCAGTGGGAAATAGTAAACTCCATACAAATTTTTTGTTTGTTTGTTTTTTTTAGATTTTATTTGAAATGTCTTTGACAAATGAAGAACCTATTGATATCATTGTCAGGGCAAGGGCGATTACAAACAACACGGCTGCCAAACATATTAGCAAATTCATAATTCATAATATAAATCCATGGGCCAAATTGTGATCATTTCTCGTATATACTGAGATTTTTAGAACACCATTGTAAATGCACCTATAATAAAGTTACTGGATATCAAGCATTTCCTTTTACACCAAATGTCTATGAAATAAAGACAAATTTCCAAACATTTATAAAGAGACAATCCTAGAATCCACTCGGATCACTACTGAATTGTTTGAAGCTGTTTCAGCCTGGTCATATTCTTTCAATCTCAACTGACAAGCTGGCGACATTTCATTAATATATCAATCCACAATGTGTCAGAACGTCCCAGGGCGATCACAACAAGGTAGCCTTCTGCATGCATCCTTGTGACAGATGTGTGTCCAAATGGCAATGTAGTGCTGTGTGGTTTAGAGCAAATGCTTGCAGAAGTGTGCCATCTTGGCCTTTTGTGTTGAAAAGGATGCTCTGCAGCTACAGGGGTCTACAGCGTATATTCACATGCACTCCGCAATGACATTAGGCTCCAGTGGTGAGGAGGACGCTGTAATGGTTTGCTAATGGGATAATGAGGCAGTGCCGGGGACAGATGGGCCGTCCCTGCTGCAGGGAGCGGCGGCTCAGAACGGACGAGAGGGATTTGAGTGACGAGAGCGACGGCTGGCAGTTTGTCGCATTTCCTCTTCCTACTGTGGAAGTGTCTTGGAGGTTTGTGTGTGTGTGTGTTCCTATGACTCTATGCATCTGCAATGAGACAGACCTCAAACTGAGAGCGAGTGCAGGGGTCTGTCCGGCTGACAGTGCAGAAAAACACTCAGACAGAAGGTTCCATCGTGTGCAGTGCAAAATCCGTCATCTCACTGAGCACAGAGCAACTATATTTCAGCTTTTATTGTTGCAACTGGTATAAGATACACTACCATTCAAAAATTTGGGGTCACTTGCAAATTTCTTTGTTTTTGTTTAGTGATTTATTTTCTACATTCTACAACAATACTGGGGATTTC
>JAOVVA010000041.1:6343132-6358906 GCA_028565275.1 Leiocassis micropogon
ATGTAGAAAGAAATAAAAATCAGGAACGATCATGGAGTTAGAAAGTGACCCCAAACTTTTGAACGGTAGTGTATATGCTTGTATTATAAAACAAGTAGAAATGTTTGAAGAAATAAACAAATCCAGCTTGTTTTCGCCTGTGCTGGATTGGTAGTTGGTCTCTCTCCTGATTATGTGTGTGTGTGTGTGTGTGTGTCACGGTGACCAGCTGTTTGATACCAGTTCAGCATCTACCCCGACAGCAAACACAACATCTGTTATATTTCCCATAGCAGCAGCCTGTTATTCCACCCATACCATTACACCCTCCACTGCCCTCTGAGCAAAGCTACACAACATTGCTTTAGTGCTAGAGTAGCAGGAGCTGGATTTAGAGGGTTTAGCTATGGGAAGAAGAGGGACTATAATGGGATACAGGAGTGGAAAATACTTTAGCAACTATACAGTACTTCATTATTATATATAACTATTGTTTTTGTCTTTTCAAACCTTTAAAAAGAAAAATCAAATATCAAGCGAAATTGTCATCTGTTGGATTAGCCACCATACTGCAGTATAGTACTTGAGGATGAGTGCACCTAGGTTTATTAATAAAATGTATATTAGGGAGTAAACAGCCTCCCTAGATGGCATGAACACTTTCAATTAATATGAAAAAGCTTGCTGAGGTAAGTTTAGCTATAATATAAATTGACTACATTTTTTTTTTTTTTGCTAATACAGTACCACCTTTACTAGTTAGCATCAATTTTGGTAGCTAAAAGAATTACCTAAGCTGCAAATCACATTATCTAATGATTATTGGTTATTTAAAATATATATATATTATATTTTATTATAATATATTTTTTATTATAATATATTTTATTTATAATTAATTTGCTAAATTAAATTAATTAGTTATGACATTTGGTTTGAGATTCCAACATATTAAGGCAGCATGGTGGTGTAGCGGTTAGCACTGTGGCCTCACACCTCCAAGGTCAGGGTTTGATTCCTGCCTCGGGGCCTGTGTTCAAGGAGTTTGCATGTTCTCCTCGTGCTTGGTTCTTCCGGGTACACTTGTTTCCTCTCAAAGGCTATTTTGTATTCCCAAATTGCCCACAGTATGTGAATGAGTGTGTGTGTGTACCTCCTGGCATAGACTCCAGGCACCCTGTGTGACCCTGTACAGGATAAGCAGAATAGAAGATGAATGAATTATGTGTGTATGAATTATGTATGTGTGTATATGGAAAAAATAAACATCTTATGCCATTAGGTAATTAAGTAACAGTAAATTGTTATGTTAATACATGAAGGTCCACCGTTCTGGAAATGTTCTTGCAAAAACAGTATTGTGTCAAGTGCATTTGCAGAACCCATCAAGCACCATGATGAAACTGGTCTCATAAAGACCTTCCCAGGAAAGCAAGACCAAAACTTAACTCTGTTGCAGAGGAGAAGTTCAATCAGAGTTACCAGCCTCAAAAATCACAAATTATCAGCATCTCAGATTATGAAGCTATATGTACACTGTTCTTGTCTCATTGTTAATTACCGAATATCTATAGATCTGACATTATGCACTAGCTGTATGAAGACAGGAGACAAATACATAATGACCCAAGTCATGTGCACAACACACATATATACACACACGCGCACGCACACATGTGCTCCTCCCCACAGTAATGCCTCTTTTCTGATTAGGTGAGGTCTCAGGAGAGCCATTGAGTACAAAGCGTTAACATCTGGCAGCCATTACAGCCCCAGATCAGTTGTGATTTGTCCATATGATGATTCTGGCCCAGCCAGACGCGGGGGGGCTCACGGCCTCCGCCATGCCAGTGGACCACTGCTGCTGTCACTTCTGTTTTCACACCAGCACACAGAATAGACTATAATTAGTCCTGTCCTGAGGCCTCATCACACTCATACACATATTTTCAGACTTCTTTAAGAAGGACACACGGTGGCAGTCCATGGCAACTGGTAAAACTATTATTTATAGATTTTTTTCCAAGATTTGTGTGTTGTTGGTAGTGTATTGAAATATAAAACTCATGCTGTCATTAACATACAGCAATTGTGCTTGCCCTTAAATTCAAGAAATTGTTGAATAATTTAAGATTTAAGATATTGTAAACAGTGTATGACATGTTTGGTATTTCCTTTTCATTCCCTTTATTTTCTGTGAAATTGCAGGGAGTTTCCTCTTTCTGTAGACACTGATCGACAAATCACCCACTGTGACCAATTTCCTCTGGCACATGGCTGGCATTGATCCACTTCTGCCAAGAGACTTCCAAAATAAGCTTTGTTATACATGGTTGTTTAGAGTGAACACGTCTCCCCCAAAAGGGCATTACTGTAATGTCAAATCTATGACAAAAATGCAACTTGTTTTGGCTTTATAATATGCTCAACTGTATGTATAGATGTGGAATCTTTCTCAATAAATGCATAAATCTTTTAAAACATAAAACATAAGAGTTGGATATAAGATTTTTGTTATATAATGTTAACACGGATGAGTTGAACCTCACTGAACGCTGTTACCATTACTACGTTATTTTAAGTGTCAAAGGAAATGATGCTTAAAAGTACATGCTTAAAACCTCTCATAACTAATGCAGTTGTAAAGCTGCCAAGGTTTAACAGGAAAACCAATAATGAAGCTTTACCTTCTTTCCAAGTTAACCCATTATTTATCTCTATATCTCCTTTTCTCTACTAACAGAAAACAGAATTTTAATGTCCACCACCATTCCCAAACTTCACAAGTGTAACCCAAGTTCACCTCTTTTCCACAATTCCAAAATGACTATACATGTTCATTTGGTCTACTTGAAAATCATCAATTTTATCATTTGAAAGCTGTCATCATATTAATATCACACCCCCTTAACCTTTTATCTTACTTCCAGTGAAAGCACCGCTTCAACCATCACACTAACTACTGTGGATCTCTTTGCTGACTTATAATATTTTTTTAGCCAGAGTTTGCTTTAATAGTTTAAAAATTAAATTAAAAGATCAATTTTCACAAACTTTTCTCAGAACAGTTTTATTTCAGGAATCATTTCGAAACCCTTTATATAAGAGATCTGTTTTAAGTTATTAAGGTATGGATTAAACTCATTTTATTCTAGTGGCCAGTCAAAAGGCCAATAACTCTAAGAACGAACTAGTTCACTAAATATAGCCATGATTAGGCAGTTACGTTGTTCATTTTGTTTAGCATGGTTTGTTTAAGATATTTCTCATCTGATCTAACCTCCAACCTATCACAGGACAATGATGCTACCACTGACAATGACATATATTTAGTAATATTATTGCACTATTTATAATGCTTTTGCCGCCTTCTTTGTCTAACACAGTTTGTCTATTACAGTTCAAACCAGTCTTACGCTGCCTTATGCAGATAAATTCAGGTTAAGACCTAAAGACATTGATCCTTTCATTTTCTACCCATATACCGATCTATGCCTTTTATAAAACTCAAATTGAATTATGGCAGCAATGTGTAGTATTATGTTTCTCCTAAGGATGTCAGTAGTCACACCATCATTGATGCTATCATGTGACCATGATTTTTTTGTGTATGTATATATAATGATTTTCTCATAACCACAATGAACCAAACATTTAAACACTTATACATATGAGTTTTAAAAACCACTCTGGTATTAATGTTAGGTAAATGCACTTAGGGAAATAAACATCTATTTAATTATTGTGCTCATCTACAAAGTTTTTTTTTATTGTAGTGCATCATGTGTACTACAATATGTGCTCCCTCAATAAAAAGTCAGCTTTTGGTCATTGTTTTAGATTAGGTGATTTGATAAGACTAGAGCCATTATTTTATTTGCACCATTTCATCAGTGTTTCACCCAAAAACCTGTGTGTTCATTATTCTAAAAAAGGTCTTGTGTGTATTGGATGTAGTGGGATTTGGGACAAGTAACTTGGAAGCACAAGTTGGAACAAGTAGCATTATTGTTACACTCACACCGCTGTGAAGTCTATTAAACTTTAGCATTAATACCAAATGAAAACTTCTGTTAAAAGAAGTCAATAAAGAGTACAGTTTTTTATTTTTCTGGTTGTTAAACCAAATTGTCCACCAGACATCTATGAATAAAAAACGAACAACTAGGGTCCCCAAACTAGTGATTCGTCCACCTTGTAATATGATTTTATATAATAATTCCAAACTCATGCAGACAATAAAACTGACACCATTTTATGGCTGACTCCTCAATATCTACTGACCATTATAAGGTCCTAAAGAGATAGTGAGTACAGCACCTTCAGCAAATTCAGCAATTTTCCATTTGGCTAAAAAAGTAAGAGGTAATAATGGCTCACATCTGGATAAGAATGGCTTTATCACATTGGTTAATTATTGCTGTCTCCTCCACATCATTCAAATATTATAATAGGCAGTAGAGGAGGAAGAATGCAGCCATCTGATTTGGTTGGTTTTTAAGAATTTCATGACACCATCCTCAAGCTGTCCGAATATCACCCACTGTGAGTAGTAGTAGAGGCCAGGCCATGAATCCTCTATGTTTCAGAGGACGTTTGCCCTGAGCGACATTAGCCATGGCAGCTTTGAAGCATGTGCTGGCATATGATTTAACTAAATACACTTCCCTTGATCGCACCTGCTCCCCCAAACCTTTTCCGTATCAGAGCAGAAGGCTGGGTGGTGTGAGGGCCTCACGTGTTGGTGGTTGACAATCAAGCACGGTTAGTTTTCGGGCGATGTCGGGGCAGTAACATTCTCCTAGGGAGTCCCTTATTCATAGGCTCTGGCAGACAGACAAACACTCTGTGACAGCCATTTATGGCCAACTAGTGAACGCCATCTGTCAGACACAGTGGGAGGATATTGGGGAGCGCACACTCCTTTTGCCATTGCGTTTTTCAAGCTAAAGGGACATTAAACACTGACTTGGATGTTGTAGATTGACTCGCCATTAAAAAGACTTGCTTTTTAGTTGTTCCTCTCTGTAAGTTTGGCTCCAGGTTTCCTCTATTTCTAATTGATTAAGCTGCCTGGTTTGGAGTTGCATTGAAGTTGGTCCAGAAGAGCACCAATAAATTGTCCTGTAATTTACGATGTGCTAACAAATGCTTTTGGTCGCAATGAACTAGAACTGCAGAGATTTGTTTGATTGGGCTATAAAGGCAAACCGAGCTTCCAACAGACTGATAATGGGTCCGATTATATTAAATCAGATCATGTGAAGATGTATAAATGAATTCCCAATAAAAATACCAGGTCTATGGAAATGAATATATAAGGTTTAAACCATACCACTGTGTTACACAAACAAGGAAGTATAGACATTTACTGTGTTAACAGCCCAATTAGCATGCAAATGAGCGCCGACACTAATGGCTGTTGCAAAACGCTCTTATGATGGAAATATGCTTTCTGTTTTAGCTGTGCGGTGCAAACATTTGTCTATGAAATCAGCTGATGACAGGCCTCAGGCATTTTCCCCTCCCGGGACGGTACAAAATGGCTCCTGCACCTGCCGCCTAATGCAGGCCGGGACGCGAACCACAGTGCTAACTGGCAGGGCATAATGAACTGCATTCATCCTGTCAGAGGAGTCAATAACTTATTCCACAACTGCTTTTGTTCCGGCTGTTTCTCCTGTGTGCCCCCACACGCCCTTTTTCAGACAAAATTTATTTTCAATTGCAGCCCCCAGCGTCGACCGGCACAAGTTAAGCTCTGACATAGTGTCGTTAGCACCCATGGCCTTTGTTAGGGACCTTCTACGGTTCTTCTTGTAGAAAATCTCAAGTGGTTCCAGTAACAGGTGTGTCCACTGGCGAAGACTGGTCATTTGTCATTTAAAGAATAGAGCAGATTCCACTTAACAGAGTGGCTCCTTCTTTTTCAACTGAGGCCACAAGAAAATTATCCAGAAGCATTTATAGCCTCATGACCCTTATGTCATTATTGCTGCACCCTAAGTATACAAAACAGATTGCATAGTCTAAATACAGACAGGTACATGCAATGTTTTTTGAACAGATAAGGTTCCTTAAGAAGGACGTACATGGAACAATTTCTGATAGCAACAAAGAGTTGTGTACTGTATAAGACACAGGAAAGTACTGAAAATAATTCTTATATGAGAGCTTAAGATGATCAGCTGCTACAAGATTGCATGAAACAAAATTGACTTTTGAAAATATTTTCACTGTGTGAGTGGAATATCTGATAACTATATTCATTACGAAATACACTAAATCTGTACAATAAGAAAATGCCCGTTCTGTCGCCCTTAAATTCCAAGACATGAGAAATCAGGTGCAAATCAAAAGAACTAACAAGGAATTATTTGCAATGCGTCTGCTGAGAACATATAATCATGATAATAATATGAAAACGCAGGAGGGAGGGCGAGAGGAATCTGGAAGATTAGTCTGATTTTTTTAAGGATTCTGGACACGCTCTGGGAAGATCAACCCTGCAAAGTTTAATAAAGCAAATCTTCTGCTCACTGCAGAGTCGTTGTAGCTCTACAGTCCACATGCTTAATGAGGCTCCAGCAGGGGAGGATTTTTATTTAACACCAAAACTGTAATTAAGCGAAACAAATGGAGACACAGAGAGAGAGAGAGATACAGGGAAAAGAAATTATAAGATTTATTTAACAACTGCGTAACAACAGGTTTCTCTTGAACCTTGATGTACGACAGTGTTCCTTGTTTTTAGGACTAGCTATATATAATTATATTATATAATATATAATATAATATAATTTATTTCCAAAATCAATCCCAATACATGCTGTGTTGTTTGCTTACATATTAATCTGCAAGCGACAAATGATTAAAGAATTTTTAAATATATATATATATATTTTAAAAAATTGATCTCGTAATAATACTCAATTTTCTTACTCCTTTGTTCTCACTTTTTTTGGAAAAGAAAAACCCCATCGTTTTCCTTCATTTTCATTCTCCTGAATGATTATCTACTGTAATCCGAGCACACGCTCTCTCTGATGTTTTCTTCTCCCGTTCCCATATGAACAATTAATTTGTAATCTCCACAAACACACGTTTAGCTGATGTCTACCGGATAAGTATTCAAAGACCCCAGAGGCATGAGATCTGCCTGAAGTGCACCACTACGGGTTCAGTCCTCCAGTCCGTTCAGAGCAACACTGTAACATGTCAGTGCGATTTAGGATAATATTTTACAAAATATATTATTTAATTATTGAATTTAATAAATGCTCCACTAATGATAGAGTTTAGAACAAGAATCAGCCAGTAAATTTTGTTTCCTGACATTTTAAATGGTTTGGGGATTGCTATTATTAGTTGTAGTTGTATGAATAATAATAATAATAATAATAATAATAATAATAATAATAATAAAGAACAAAAATAATTGTCATTGCTACGTTATATTTTTTTTGTGTCTACGTGATTAATTATTTGATACCATAGGTTAATAATTGGTCTATTAAAACTCCTATGTGCAGAGCAAAATTATTGAGTGTTTTTTTAAAACACTGCATCATTTTATCCGCAATTAATTTTTTTAAAACAGCCCCCCACCAACCGAAAGTAGGTTGTAAATTATTGCGGTCAAAAAGTTATTAGCTCAGACCATTAAGTTAATAAAGTTATTCTGTTTTGCCTTAATTTAATAAGCTATCCTTTTACAAACTGTATGTCTGCATGCCTAATTACCTCACTTCTGAAAGATCGACAGCAAGAGCAAAGCAGAACAAATTTTCTTTCCTCATAAGTGTTTTATTGAAATGTTGTCCAGAATCACTGGGCAATAATAAATATCTCATTTATCATAAAGAATTTACAAAAATAAAGACGGCAGTAGTCTCTGGCAAAGCAAACAAAATAAGCAAAAATTAATTTTTTTTAAAGGGAGAAAACAAGAAAACCATGCTGTAGTTATATAAACTGCTTTAACTTGACGTTCATGCAGAAAATTCAACCCCGATTCAACACATGAACGCGCACCGACAGCAAAACATCACGCCGAGTTCAATTGCTCGCACACTTCAGTGAAATACATTAAATCGTCAAACAAACAAATTAACAACAACTCAAAACCCCGTCGCACAATTTTATCCTGTGAGACTCTGACAATCCTTGTTACAAGGAACGCACGGCACTTCCTGACCTCTGCGTAAAGATGCGCATTTAGCTTTTCTCTCACCTTCACCATCATGTACTGCTTCTCGCAGTCTAAAAACAACAATGCGACATTTTTTTTAAGCAGAGCTAACATTTAAACATGTAAGTCTTCTGGTGCCTTTAGATTATTTACAGTGGATTAAGTACGCGCAAGCAATTAATTTACAATGTATTGGACGAGATCCTTGTTACAAGGAGGGAATTCAGATTTCGTGAAAAAGAAACAAAAGAGCAAATTTTTTACAAACAATACACATCATGCAAGATACTTTTTTTTGCGAGTCCAGCCCTATACAATTTACATGATGACATTTGAATATAGTCACTTCATCGCCTCCTTGTCGACGGAAAGTCTCGTGTGTCCCGTGGAGGCGATGGGCACGTGTGCGATGGGTGGAGGCACCTGGCAGATGGCACAGGGACACGGCAGTCCTGCCCAGTGCTGGAAGCCGGTGCCAACTTGGAGAGGAGGCGTCGGCGGCGTCTTCATCAGGGTCTGAGGCGCGCGGATGGAGCTGAGCGCGGGAAGTGCGGCGGACAGCGCGGCCGCGGAGGACGCTGTAGGCGGTGCTAGGGCGCCTCCGAGAAGCGGGTGGTGCACCGTGGGGGCTGCGGGACCGGGCGCGTGTACGACCGCGTGGTTCGCCACGGCGCCGCAGTGGAAGGCTGCGTGATGGCCGCCGCCGTAGATCTCTCCCACCAGCCTCTTCATCTCATCCAGAGAGCTGTTAAGCATTAGGATGTAGTTCCGCGCCAGCAACAGTGTGGCGATCTTGGACAACTTTCGCACCGACGGCCCGTGCGCGTACGGCATGACCTCACGCAGGCCGTCCATGGCCAGGTTCAGGTCGTGCATGCGTTTGCGCTCCCGTCCGTTGATCTTCAGGCGAAGCTGCTGGAGCTCCTCTTCGGTGACTTGCTTCTTTAGCTTGTACTTTCCTCCGACCCCGACAACTGCTGACGTCCTGTCCATGCCGGCGCCTCGCGACAAGTGCTCGCTCATCTTTGTCGTGAACTCGTTCTGTCCCGAGGACGAGGAAGTCTTGAGCGTGTACAGCTCGTCCACGTCCGGCGAGGAGGATCTGCTCGAACCTGAGTCCGAATTCATTTTATCACCTCGGTTCGAGTCGGGAGGCCGTCTCTTACACTATCTCTGATTTGAAGTCACTCCTGTTCTGTCACCTGATTTTCTTTCCCGTGTAATGTAGTCTCTCTCTTTTTTCCCTCCGTTTCCGTAGTGGGGTCTGTAACCGGTAACCGATAAAGACACTGTCTTGACTTGGGTCCGAGGATGCACAACCTGCTATTTGGTGAAGCGATCGCGGGACTCGGGCATTTATAGTGCGGACTGAGAGAAGCCGGAACAAAAGAAGCCCTCATTCATAAAGACCTCGTTAGGATGACGTGCGCATTATCCGCGGCGCTGCGCTTTCACTGTCCCATCGACCAGAGGAGCAGCTATTCATATTCATTGTAACACCGCTGTGGGAGGGGAGGGGGACACTTCAGTCCAGGATCCTCTGAGTCCAAAAGCTGCTTGAACAATCCTTCTCGACACTTTTTAGAATAACACCGGGGGTCAGGTTAATCAGCTCACTCCACTATGCACCTTCTTTTTTAACAGGTATCCCTTTAGATCCATTTCAATATTTTTGATAGTTATGCATGTACAAAAATGTTTTTGACATCACATAAATAAATGGTATAATGTAAACCTTAAATCGCTTATAATTCTTTTTATTATTTAGGCTACTTGTACTTTGTTTTAGATTAAATCATTCTAGCCTATAGTATCTTTGTGTAGAAGATGGCTTAATAGAATTAATGTAATTATTCATATTCATTGAACCTATTTATTGAAACATTTATTTCTGACCTTTAACCAAAAAAAACCTGATCATTTTAGAAAACAAGGATTTATATATAATACAGAGGAGATCAGATTTTTTTTTATTATTTAAGAAAAACACAGGTTGCATATGTGATCACAGGTTGCTCTTGCTCATGTGATCTTGAAACTGAAACTGTTTCTGTGAGACTGCATGTTTTAAGTCAAATTTAAGGGGAATCACTAAGTATATTTTTTTAATTTAAAACAATTTAGACAATTCTTGAAACTGCAGTAACAGGTGGAGCGGATGGAGATGCATTTAACATGAACTTGAGATTAATTTGTTCATCTGTTTAAAGAATTATATCTATGGCTATATTTATGTGTATTCATTTATTATTATTATTATTATTATTATTATTATTATTATTAATATTATTATTATTATTGTTATTGTTATTGTTGTTGTTGTTATTGTTGTTAGTAGCAGTAGTGGTAGTAGTATTAAATGAATAAATATATTTATAATGTATATATATTTAGATTTTATATAATTTTTTTGTTTTTTAAGTTTTGTTAATTAATTAATAATAATGATTCCATTTTAACTGAACAGGCTGCCATTAAGACAAAAAAATACAACATTAATATAAAATAGGCATCATAGTAATCATAATACTTTTAAATACAAACTGGTTGTTCAGAAATTGCATTTGGGATGATATTTGTTTAGTTGTACTTTAAATAATGTAGAACTGTATATTGTAAACCAGTTACAGTATACAACACGCATCATAGTGACATTGATAGCCTAAATTAAACCTTGGGACTGGATACCATCAGGCGTTATGAACAATTATCAAGATTCCAATGAGGTTAAATAGAAAGAATATTTGTCAAAGATCTGCATGACTATGACTAATTATAACAAACTAGTCCCACATGATTGAATCAGTGGAAAGATAACCAAGACACGGAATAAGCACAAACAAAATCTGAGAAGGTAGAAATAGACCATCTATTCATAAACACTTGTAGACACACAAACACCCTTCCATCTTATCCACTTCTTGGTGTTCCAAAGCAATAAAAAAAAATCCCCTCCAAAAAAAAATGAAAATGTGTATTCAGAGTGGCATTGTAGGAGCAGAAAGGGAACCGTACCTCATAAAGGTGCTGCAATGCAAAGAAAAGCTCTGGACTTCTTTGCTCTCTCTTGGTGGCATTTGAAAGTGTAAAGCTTTGAATACCAATTGCTTGAACTGGACATATGTGAATCCCCTTTAATCCTACTAATCCTGTCCCCGAGTGTTTCTTTGTCTGTAGGGGCGACTGCATAGATCTAAGTGAAAGTGTTCCTAATCCGGCCAATGTGGAAAAATGTCTCCGTGTGTGAGATGCAGGAGGGGAAAGAAGGGACGAAAGGAGGGGGTGTGTGTGTATGCATGTGAGAGGTGCCTGTTACAGGGATGGAGATCTGTAGGGGTGTCATATACTCAGTGAGCAGGAAACCCAAACAGCAGGAAAACCTTTTTCATACACACACATACTCCCACCCTCCTGCAGTCTGTTGGGCCCACACATTTTTCCCCACAGTACCAGGGCAGTGGCCCAAATGTCCGACTTGTTTTCAAGTTTCCCCTTAGTCAGCAGTACAGTCCCAGCAGGCAGCTTCTAATGTGGCCGATCCATTCTTAAGCCCTCAGCTTTTTCATTCTCCTCGCGCGCTGTGCTTCGTCTCTTCCCCACGCTCCCAACTCATCCAAAACAGACGTTTAGCTTAAATCCATGTGGTGGGTCCACTTAGGAAAGGGGTTACAGCAAATAATCCGTTCAGAGGAAGACACAATAACCTATGGATCTATTCAGAAAAAAATAATCATCACTATCCTTGGAAATTAGTATTTCACTTACAACTCAGTAATAAGAATCAAGACAGAACACTGACATAATAAGAAATCAAGAAATTATATTGCACTTCATTAATACACACACACACACACACATATGAATGATAGGATATCCTATGCAAAACCCATCAATCATCTTAATTAATATTTCTCTCATGTAGACCTTCCCAGGAAAGCAAGACCAAAACTTACCTCTGCGTAAGCAGAGGAGAAGTTCCTTTAGAGTTAACCAATCACCAATTTACAGCACCTCAGATTAGAGCTGTTATGAAGGCTTTACAGAAGATACGTAGCAGACGCATCTCAATATCAACTGTTTAAAGGAGATTATTGAATATTTTGGATGTCTCCAATGTGTGTGTTCAGCCTTCCATATCACCAGTACACCAATTACCTGTCTGATTATCTGCCATTATCTCCACCTGTTTCCTGCTGGTTTCCACCTGAAGTTCTTGTATGTTTGAATTTATAGGTCACTGTGTGGCTTAACAAATAAAAAAACATTCTTCTAAAACTGGTAAGGTACAGGGACTGGACTGAAAATGAAATGCAAAAAAAATTGAGAGCTAAAAGTGAGAGCTGAAAAAAGTCCTTCAGGAATCCTGGAGAATTATTCCTCAAGAGTACGTAAAAAATATCAAAGTCCGGCTATTTGAAAACAAAATATGGATAAATCTGGGGGTGGGGGGGCAGTGGAACTACTACACATTTGTCAGGCAAGATAACCTCAGACGAAAGTATGCATGTCAGAAGGCATGAAACACTGGGTTGAGGTAGAAATAATTTACTTGCCAATTTAAGCAATTTTAACTCGTCTCCTAACTTGGTTCAAATTAATAAGAAAGATAATAAGGTACCATAGGGGCACATACGCTTAGGCAGAAGAAACGTTATAACACTTAAATGTTTTATATACTGTAAAGCCAGAAAGTTTTTTTATGAAGTAGGGTCTCAAAGTACGATTTAACTATCCTTTGATATAAGTTTAAGTTTTGTATGGAAATGACTTAAATTTGGAAATCAATTAAAATCAATTTAATATTTATTGCAGCAAAAATAGTTATACCTGTAAAACATGATTTTAAATCTGATTTTAACAACTGAACTCTGATATAATTTTGCATTTCTGTCACTTTGAGTCATTTTTCTTTTTTTCTTTTGGAAAATACGTGCACTGCAATCTCAGGTTGGTTAATAAGCAAGAACTCTAACATGAGGAACAAATATTATTTTAATCTCATAAAAATTTTATCTCTAAAAATGCATCTGAAAGTATAGCATTTAGGTTTTTCCAGTACAGTTCGTATACTGTGTGAAACCATTATGTTGTCTTTTCTAAACAGATTCAAAGCAAATCTCATAAAAAGTTTAAATGACAAATTTCTCAAAGCTAAAGTCATTTTAAATGTTTGCTAATCATAATAGCTGAAAGTCAAGGGGTGCTTATATAAAGCACATGTGAAAGCGTCTCATTAAACCTTTATTCAATTCGTATTCACAACCAGAAAAAGGAAACTGTAAAACCATCCTCAATTAAATTTAATGGTTCATAACAAACCTTTGTCATTTTATGCCTACATTCTTCATACAAAAAGTCTTCAAAACATATACTTATAAAAGTATAAAGAAAGTATAAAAACAATCAGAGGATGTATTCTATAGTTTGTTGTCTATAAAAAAAATCCAGTGTTGTTAATAGAATTTGATTGTTCCTGGGATCAAATAAGAAACTTGCTAATTAACGAGAACTACAAAGAGTGTGGCTTCTCCGCAATATTTTGAAAGATGTTCAAAAAGCTTTTGAATTAATTAGGCAAAAATATTAAAAGAAAAGTTGCAAATTTCCAAATGAAGTTTACATTTATCTTAAAGGAAAAAGTTTGCATATTATTTTAGCTGTTAGATTGCCAATAAAACTTTAAATGATTCAATTTAAATTAGATTTCAATGTGAAATTGTTAAAAAACTCGACTGCATTTCATGAGACAGAGAGTATTCATATTTCAAATCAATTAATAAAAATGTTGTTGTTGTTGTACAGATTTTCCTATGTGCTGAAAGAACTGTCACAAGATCACTATTATTTCTGCACATTACCAGTTCATTTCATAATGTTTCTCTGTAAATACAAGTCTGCCAGATGGCCACAAGGTCCTGAGCTCTGAGTTTGTTTCACTTTGCGTCTAGCAGTCGAGTTCCTCCTCGGCCGTCTCTCCGTCACATCCTCCATGGTGGTAACAGCCCCTCAGCTCGCCTTATTTTAACTGTCCCTTTCAGCCCTGAAACAATTGTCCAGCTCCTTTTAGGTTCTTTTCAGGCCTGGTTTCAAGCCTGGTAGCCTCCATTCTGCTTTGTATGTCACCCGGTGTCTGGTTTGCCCCATTCCAATGGGTGCACATGACCAGAAAATGAAGGCTTGCATGAGGCCTCAGCTAAACGCAGAGCGCAGAGAAGAGATTAACATGTAAGCTATTGCAGACTGAGCCGAGCCCAAGGGAGGGTGCTTTGTGTTCGGCCAGGGTTACATGTAAGTAGAGAGGGTATGGACGGCTCAACCTATTGTGCGTGTCAATCCGAGGGAGGTTGTTTCATTAATTACACATTATCTATTGGACTGCGAGGTAGGAGGTACGGAGGCTGGAAGAGAGAGAGAATATGGAAAAAAAATGTAAAGACCTTGATCTCATTCAATGGACTTTCCTGATAGGGGTATGTTAACATTCTTTCAGCATGTTAACTTTCTTTTCCTCAGCCTCATACTGCCTTTTCTGCAAGTGTATTTTCTCCCAGTAGTTATGCTGTGTTGTGGCATTGAAGCCACTTCGCTGGACTCCCCACAGTAGTTTGAAGAGACCTAATGGCTTTCCTTGCCTACCAATACCAGGCTTTCAAGTTCCCACATTTCAGCGATTCAGGCTGAAAAGAGTTCAGGCTTGTAGCCTGAGAGGGTACATCAGGCGTCTCTCCATTGTGCTCATTCTCTTCAGGTTCGCCCCAACCAGAGACCTCCACAGCTTTATGACCTGCTCAGGATTACTCTCATTGAACACAGGCCATCCCTCTCCAGCCCCCTGGTAACCCAGTAAAACCAGTGGGAGGACCACAACTTTACAACGGCCTGTCTAAAATGTGCCTCTCCGATTGTTTCCCATTACAGTGCTCCTCCTCCCTAGTAACAACATGGACACCAAGGACACCAGGCCCATTCCAAACCCTGTCATTCGCCCTAACCCGGATTCTGCACCAGAATTTGCTAGGAACTGTTATGAACATGACTAGCTGAGAAAAATAACCCAAGAAAATCTGTAATAATGTTGTCTACTACTTAAATTCATATGTAATTTTGAGCACTTAAATTGTGCTCCTGAATCTTAAGAACATTTCACATTAATTTCCAAGTGTAACAACAAAAACGGGACCCTATTTATGGTGGGCACAGAATTTCAATAATTTCTGCACATATTTAGTGCTTCAATTTCTACCTGTAAGAATCTGGCTGGTCCAGCTGGCACGGGCAGCAAATAATACAAGAGGCTCCCTCCGTGCTTGCACTTCACACATTGTGGCATGTACCCTTCCCTCTTACAAGGACACTTTTTTTTCTCCATCTGTCAAAATCCACATTAATTACGCACAGATATGTGTGAAAGGCTCCAGGGAAAAACAGATGCATATTCTGCCATCTGAAATAATTTATCAGGGCGTGAACAAACTAAATGTATATCGAGACATGTTTTAGCAGGGCTAATTCTCATGGCTGGATACGGGAAGGAACACATTTTCCAAAAAATATGTTAGCCGTATTAACCACTAATACTAATAAGGAAAGGTAACATTTGAGCC
>JAOVVA010000041.1:6361287-6386070 GCA_028565275.1 Leiocassis micropogon
TATATAATGTCTATCTATCTACAAAATTCACTTTACTTTTGTCAGCTTCTAAGCTCCATAATATTTTTTACACTTGATGTCAAAAGTGTTTACATTCCATCTGAACTTTTTTCAGATGATCCTTCCTGCACTAGACACACACACACACACACACACACACATACCACCCACCCAAGGTCAAACTATGAGTGTTGGTGGTCATGCTTCACGTTCTGGCGTTTAGGCTCTGGGCTTTTCAGACATGCTTTGAAAAGAGCCTCTTGACAGACTTTATGGATGTTGGCTGGTGACTGTAATTTCATGGAGAATTATTTATGTATTAATTTATTTATTTATTTTAACTGATGGCTCCACAGTAGAAGACTGTTAGGTATTATACAGCTCTTGTTACTATCATTAGAGTACTAATAAACTCAGTCGCTCTGTCTTTCTTTCTCTCTCTCACACACACACACACACACACACACACACACACATACGCACACACATACACACACACACATACACAACCACACAACGCTCCCTGCCCTCCCTCTCTCTCTTTCTCTGTCCATTTCCCCGGGGAAGCAGGGCCATACCTTATTAGAGCTCACTAGTCAAGGGCCATTAGCTCTTCAGGTAATACCATCAGTGACGGAGGAGAGGTTTACTGTAGGGCAGCAGGGAGTTAAACTAACACTTACCTAATTACTGTCTGAGCAGGAACACAGCAGTGTTATTCAGCTGATTGCTGAAATCCACACACGCAAACACAAACATTTCCCATGCAGGAGAGTGATACCGTGGATCCACTACAGTAAAGAGCTGTGGCATCAAGGGAGGAAACAACCTGTTAAATGATCTTGCTCTTTTCAATTAGAGTTGTCATAACAAAAACTTAAATGTCATCTTGCATAACAGATTTAAACATATTGTAGCTTATATACACCAATCTTATACATCTTTAATAATCTCATACGAAACCACAAGGTTATAGTACTGTAATTCACTAATACGTCATTTGATTAGCAAGAATTTATTCACATGGACTTGTATTGGAGACATCCAAAATAATCTAATTATAATAATAAATAGATTGAAAAAAAAAAAAGCAATCGTATGCTCATTGTTAAGGTTGTTAATGATTATGGAAGGAGTCCCTAGTGAAAGTTTTTCCCCATGAGAAAGTGTTCAGGACACGGCATTTTGCACTTTCTGATTTATCGTTACCATGAAATGTTACATTTTTATGTAATTAACTTCAAGAAAGGACAAAAAACGGACAGTGGGGCAACAGCTGCTAGGATGTAAGTGATAACAGGAACTTGTTTTGTGTAAGTTCCGAAACAATAAATACAAATAAAAATATGATTTCTAATAATTATGTATTTATAATTAATATTTTTATTACTTGCAATGCTTTGCATCTGGCCATATCACAACACCCTGCCTTGTATGTTTTATTCTTTACTTAATACAAATGCAAGAACTCAGAATGAAAAATTTGCATCCCTTGAGAGCATCTTAAATGGTGTATATTCAACAACAGATAAGTTAAAGCCTGGGTAAGCACAATATATACAAAATAGCTTCTTGTAATTTTCCAAGCCGGACAAAAGCCTCACACTATACACGTCAACGTGAAACATAAAAGGGCCATTTTCCCAAGTGATAATTACTAGAGGGCAATTTAGGGATATCGAGAAGGATTACCCCTCTCCACCCACTAATACCCAGCTGTAAACACAGAGTTTCTGCCCCAAAACACACTGTGTGTGCTACTAAAGCTTTCGTTGGTTTTGTCAGCCCATTGGCTAATGGAGGAAGTTAATTGTGTTGGTTGTAAGGCCACCTGTCACACCAGCTTCATTTCCATAGTAATGGGAAGAGGGTGGCATGGACAGCATGCCTCAGCCATGATCGCGAATCAGTTATGCCTGTTTCAAAGACAATTCAAATACGAACACACACATTTCCCTTGGAGTCAGGACCATAGGATTATATGGACACTTGAGCAGCTGTATCCAGGACAGTGTGTAGGATCTGATTTACACTTGCGAATGTACATTTATACAATTTCTTCTCTCTGAATTTCCTGTAAAAAAAAAAATAAATAAAAAAATTAATTCAGTTATCAGGCTGGTGGATGACATCCCAAAAAGATACATAATCCAATATAGACACTAGAGGTGAAATGCCTGTAGAATTTGCCAGGAAGAACTGCTTTAAACAATAACAGATAACATTCATTTACAGAAAATGAGGAAATCAGATGCAATGATTGTATTGAAGATAATTATTTTGGACATCATAATGGAGACATTTTTATTAATTCATTTATATTATTGATAAAACATTCATAATGAATTAATACAGAATTTGTGAGCACCACTGCTATATATTATTGTAAAAAGTGAGAAGGATTCAAGGGGTGTTCAAGTCAAACCAGGACTTTTGATTGCACCAAATAACAGAACAGTTATGAGAATAAAAACTCCCATTATTTTTCTATATAATCCACTGCTACACTAATGCACTTATCCCCGTATTCTACTAGGGCTTCAATAACATCAAGGTAGAATTTTTTTCAATATGCCAAAGCCATGATCGGACTGCCTGCTCAGACTGGCCTCCCAGACAAGTTATCTGTTGATTTTCATAAATCAGGCATTTCACTCATTAAATGTTTACAGGAAAGACTGCAATGGTTTCTAAGCTAACTCGTCCAGGATCATCATTCACAGAGCCCTTTCTTAAAATGTTTGCACCATTCAAATATGTTACTGCCTGTACTGTAAATGTCAATCAGTTTTATGCCTTCATTCTCAAGGAATCACATCACAAGTCCTGGTTTGACTTGAACACCCCTTGTTTCCCTTTTCCATTGTCTTAAACTTTTGGTCTTGTTTTGAGACTTTAAATTTTATAGAGGCAAAGTTGTAGCTGGGGTGCATACTTGGAGTTATGAAATTAAAACATTGCATGATTTTTTAATTATTCTTTCAGGCAAGCTTTAGCAAAAAAAAATTTGCTTCCTATTTGTATTTGTATTTGTATTAGTTAAGAAACTTTATCACTTCAGTTCAAATAATGTATTCTGTTACATACACAATCCATTAACGGCATTTTGGCGAGTTTGGACAAAAGTGCTAGAGGATTAAAGTGCCAGTTTAACAAGGCCATCTGTATCACATCCTGTCCATTCTCTCTGCTGCTTCTGCTTTATATCTCTCACTCTGTCTATCGATTCTTTTCTCTTTAAACAAGACTAATTAACAGATGTAGTGAGAGTCTCCACAGTTATAATCTAGCTGGGGATGCCTGGCTAACTGCTTTCCTGGCCACATTACAGGATGTCCTCTAACATATAAAGTTCAACACCAAGGCTAATTGATAAATGTAAGAAATTATAGCAGTTCTTATTGTTTTTGCAGTGCAGACTGCTGAGCACACCCATGGCCTATTCCTGCTTACTTTCTGACTTAGAATGAGGTTGTTGAAAGTTTGTACATGCTTCTGTGTTCTTGAACTACATAAAGGGTAAGACTTTGGGACATAAAATTTTGTCAGCTGTTTAGTGTCATCGAGTACTGTTGAATTATGTCTACCGTAGACAGGATTATGACATGTGGCCGTGCATTTACCTCAGCAATAGAGCACATTGCTTTTTTTTTTTTTTGCTCCCATCTTTTCTTATGATGCATTTAAAATGCTAATAACTGGTTTATTATGTGCGCTGTCAAATGCAAATGTTTTTTCTTTTTTTTCTTTCCTTCTCTTTTTTTTTTTTTTTTACTGCTAGAGCGTTGGGCCAGCAGAGGCATTAGCATATCTTATGCCTTCCTCCTTAGCATGTGGTGCTGTAGCTAGCACCATGAAACAATGTAATAAATTAGATTAACAGGCACATTAGATAAACAAGCCAAAAGGATGGCACGTTTAAGATGTACAGCGAGGTTGCTCAGGCAAATGAAGGTGTCTGGCTCTGCTAGCATATGGCGCACCTATTCCATCAAAACGACACCAGCTCAACATTAGCTGGAAGTGTCAGACAAGTCCAAAAATCATCATGTTAATAACTTTTAACGACAACGAGCGATGAACTCCTGCAACTGGAAAGCTTAAAATGCTGAAATGTCATATTGAAGGAGAAGTTTTACTTTTGTTGTTTGTTGTATTACCCAGAAGTCCTCTGCATCTGATTGATCGGTATAATTTATCACTTGTATAATAAATGTAGGTATATATCATTGTAAAAGCTTATTAAAAACTATTTTAATGACATTCATACTTTAGCCTTTTATGCTGAAATAAAAAATGCAGGTTGCAGGTTAGCATGAATAAAATGTAAGCACTCTTAAAAAAATGCAAGTCCGGCAGTCAAAACGTCTTCTTTTTTTTTTTTTTTTTAAGTTTGTGATAGTTTGTTACAGTTCATTAAAAACTACACTGGCATCCAGGATTATTAAGAAAGAAATGGTTGCACGATTTAAAATAATTAAGTGTTAAATAATTAGTGTTTTATTTCAATGTTTTCATTTACAGTGGTGAAAAAAAAACACTGCAACAAGTAAAAATAGCTTGAACATAGTCAGCTTCAACTGATATTTCTATTAATTCATTTGTATTTTAAACAAATATAAAACAATAAAGCCTTTGGCTATTTCTACTTACTTCAAGCTTGAAATTCTCTTATTCTTCTGCAATATCATTTAGTTTATTTCAAGAAAATTTAAACACAATTATCTGCTCAGAAAAACAATCTATAAATCACCTATTATTATATCATTATGTCATATTTAGGCATAATTAGGAAACTTGTTTGCAGGTTTTCATGCATCGTTTTTTTTTTTTTTTTGCTGATGGTCGATGATGGCCACTGTAGTTGTAAAGACGATTAGTGAAGTTTAGTGAAGTTTAGATGTTTTTTTGACATGCTCTTGAAAAGGGCATCTTGCTTTCTTGTTATTCTTTCAAACAGTTTGTTGTTAAGACAAAAAAAAAAATGTGTTCTTCAATTTTTTTCTTCTCTTTTGCACCATCCTCCTCATTACGTGATCATGGGTCAAGTTTCTGGAAAATTTCAACTCTTTTAGACACATTTATAATAACCCTAACTGTGCTTATTATTTATTTGAGTAATTTAACTGCTGAGGCAATTTTTCATATCTATTCCGTGGCTTATGCAGGTCAGCAACACCTATTCTTTTCTTTCCTTTAGAATTAGTTTTCCCGATAATAATAGATAAGAAAATTACAATATTGAAATATCCATTGTTAAATACAAGGTTGTATTTTGTTACAACTAAAACATCCTGAATATTGTTGTGAAATGTTTATTTTAATCAGCCATTTTTTAAAAAGGTGCTTGTGTATGGCATTGTACATTGGTTTTGTTTTATAAGCAATTGTTAGATGTGACCAGAGCTTCAACTTATTTAGTTAGTTATAAACCTGAAAAAGAAAAAGAAGACGATTAAAAAAAGTAATAATTCATCATATAATATAGATCTATTCTAATATATTTAGAGTGTATAGTCTTTAAATGGGCTATTACATATTATTCATATTATAAAAAAAAAAGTAGTGATACATTTATATCATATTAATAAAAGATGCTGATCTGATGGGTAACACAGTAAATACATATACTGTATATATGTATATTAACTGCCTGATTTTCAATGAACTGGTACTTTATATGTAATTTAAGCAGGTGATTTAAATGCTTTTTATTTTTTATTGCATTTGTTTCATTATTAATTGTTTAAACAGGTAAAGAAAATGTATTTTATTGTATGGTTTTGAGCATTAAAAAAATTACAAATAAATGATGGACTGTTTCTTCTTTAATATCTGCCACGGCAACCAGGTTTTCCTTTCTGTCAAACTTTCAAAACAGCATTTGAAAAGTCATACAGTTTGTGCCATTGGAATACAATTTTTATTTAAGAAATAAATGGATTATCCTGATAAAAAAAATTTTTTGTTGTTGTTGTTGTTGTTGTTGTTGTTGAAAGATTCAAAACTATTTCTTTATTAATTTATTCGTAAAAGTATGCTAAAACTTAATACCCTATTATCGATGTGCTTCAGATGAACATTCAGAGCCGTAGTTTCACAATGTTCTTTGAAGTCCTGATCCATAAGACGCAATTAGAGCTGTAATCCTAACCATTAGCCGAGTAACAATACTTGTGAATCCACTGTAATCTTCACACCACAGTCTGCTTTGGAAGAGGAAGAAAAGCTCACCCTTAAACAGATGGCCTGAAGTCTAGGCGGACAGGAGGCCTGCACACCGAGAAGGCAATGCGGAGGCATATGGCCATGGCCCTGTCCCCTGCCGACGGCTACATTCTGGTTTCTAGATACACATGCATACACACTTTCTCAAATTCTTTCTCTATGGTAATAGTTTCTATTCCTGGTTCTCAAATTATCTGTGGACTTTTGCTATCCCTGCTATAATGAACAAATGATAATTTTGTTATTAGCAAAAAGCACAGAAATTGACATTATCCTTTCTCTATTGTCCAAATTGGCATTTTCCATCATCCACCTGTTGTGCCTTGTGAAATTTTTTTTGTGTCTTTATAACTCATAAACAGTCCTGTTCATTGGCTGACGAGTCAAGGCAGGTGCGCTGGGAGCAAAAAAACACTTCAGAATGAGGACTGGGAATAACTACTGTGCCAGATCCTTGCATGCACTTTGCTGGACTTGTGCATAGCTAAGGCATTTTGTTGCAGCAACGTCTAGCAGATTGCAGCGAAGGACCCCCTAGTGCCCTTTCCATCTGCACCTAAAGACCCACATGCCCTGACAATGAGGTGACCATGTCCCTGCCTGCACACAAACAGAGGGGTCTGCAGTGGTGTGTGTGTGTGTGTGTGTGTGTGTGTGTGTGTATGTGTGTGTGTGTGTGTGGGTGTTTTCATGTGGGTGTGTATGAGGTGGGGGATATGCAAGAGGCGAAACACATTAATAAGCTATAATATCAATCTCACATGCCTTATTCATAATTTATTCCCCATGCCAATTTATATGGTGTTGAAGCCAATCGGGGTTGGGGAGGGGGGTGTATCGGTAACTCTCATACATCACGTTAGTTTATTAGCCTTCCACCCTCCTCTCTCACTCTAGATGGCCTTTCACTCTTCCTCACTTTTTTTGTTGGCCCCTGTTTTGTCATGGTTGTTGTTCTGTTCAGCACAACTGGCCCCATAAAAAACTCCAAACAGCTTAATTGCTGGGTTGTAAAAGATTTGCATGTTCTGGATGGGGGCGGGTGGTGTTGTAGTGGGAGATGGGGATCGAGTGGCTAGGGAAGGATGGGATAATAGGAAGGTTGGGGATGAGACCAGAGTCTGCATGGTTGGGGGAGGCCAAGAAAGAAACATCATCATCCTCATCAAGTGCAACACTGCCCACACAAATGCCCGACTGAATTCCCTTCTGAATTGCCACCAATTATGGGTTTGAGATCTGTTGAGGTCAGCAGCAGGGCTGTTACCATGAACCTAGGCATGCATGCTCCGACTACTAAACAGCCCTATTTGCAGCCTGTGACAAGAATGAGGGTGTCAAGAAGAAGTGAGTCCTTAATTATATCCTGAGCTGGATCTCTTTATCATACTGGAAAAACTAAAGAAACACTCAAAATGTTGATATGGACCATTTGAGCAGTTCTGAGATAATACTATATGTAACTATAACTATTAGCAAAGTTGCTGGTTCATTTCTGAAAGTTGCTGGAATTTCTAAAAATCACATACTGTAGAAAGTGAAAAATATATGAAGCTTATAAGTATGTATTAATGTGTAATAATTAGACTGACTTTATATTAAATATTAAGGATTTTTTATACAATATAAATTGTATTTTTTTTTATTTATTTTTTTATGAAAGTATATTCATGACAAAATATTACACTTTAATATACAGGCTAAGTATAAACTTCTTATAATAAAGAAAAAGAAAAGAAAAATGATATTTAATTAGTGTAACATTTTATTCAGTTTATTTTACAGTTAATGCATATTTATAGCATTTGTTCATGAAGTTATGCATTTTATTTCTGTCTCAAAGACAGTCAAGAGTGTAATCATTTTAATTAGCAAGTTTACTTTTTCTATTTTTTTTATTTTCTGTTGTTTTTGTTTCACCTCACACAATTTCTTTAATCATAGTGGGTTTATCATTAATAAATGACAAAATAATAATCGTTGTTTTTAATATGTACTTGTAATTAAGTCATGATTTGTTTCACATTCAGTCTATTTAATTGTTTAACCAAATATTAATTCTTTACTTGAAGAATATAAAATTAATTTCTTATATGGGGTTTATATTTAAGAAAGTTATAAGATTTAAAGTAGCTGAATAATTGGTTAAAATTCAACAATTAATTCACTGAGTCTCAATCATTATTTTTATATACTATGTTGTAATGGTGTAATTTGCAATATTAAAGGTGCAATATTAAAATCACTATATATATAATTTATAATTCCTTTTTTGTGTGTATGGTCATTAAATGATGATTGTGGTTTAATCTTTAGTTTTAATTTATACATAACACCAAAAAATATATATTTGGCCAAAATAAGAAGACAACAGCAGTGTTCCAACAGTATTCTACAGCAAGAGATATTTTACAATTGTCATATGCAACAATATGATTGCAGTACACAATTCTGTCCAGCTGTATTATAGATTATTATATTAGCATATATTTACATAAAACATGTCACTACAAAAAAAAAAAAAAAAAAAAACATTCTCAGCTTATCTTCAGCTTCAGAGAAACTTGATGTCAGTAGCAGTCTGGCATGAGAGAGATGGATGTTGCCGATTTGCTGTATGTGTGATGGTTGGGGTGGGATGAGGAACTAAGCTGTGTCTCTAAACCCATCAAACTGCCAGTGTGTTTAATTGTTGGCTCATCAACAGAGCGACGTGTCCTCGCTAAGCTCACTTATTACCACTGCACCGCCTTTACCCACAATCCATCACGCGTACATGAGGCTCCGTGTGCCGAGCAGCCTGAGCAAAAGGCCCTCATAATTGCAATCATATATGTGAGGCTTTAGCGTGGTGCCATACTGTACCATTAGTTTCACAAATAAGTAATAATTTGCTAATGACAACATTATGTTGAGTCAGTTTAGGGGCAATTAAAGTGAGTGATATTTACATATGCCTAATGAATCATGGCGCCGTGGCAGCTTGAGGGAGGCTCATGAATATTCATCCGCGCATTCACAGCGGCCTGCCCGTAGTTTATAAACTGAATTATGGTTGATTTGCCCTTTTAAAAAATGAACACGGGCGCATCTCCCTCAAGGAGCGAATGAACAATAAAGCCTGATTATAAAAATGCTTTTGGTGGTAAACTGCCGGTGAGGAAATCAAAGGCTGATTTTTTTATAGACTTCAACAGCTTTATGGCAAAACCCACACACAATTTAGTGTAAGGTACTGGAGAGCCCAGCCTTTCCCTGTCCATGTCTCACAATCCTTACTGTTAGCTGGCACATACTCAGTGAGGTCAACTGTGTGACCCAGCAATCAGTCCCTAATAGTCTAGAGAAAAGCTTTTCATGAAGTACCAGCTGCGTAGCATCCATTTATACAAGATGTAAACACGGGCACTGCAACAACAATGTATCGTCTTATATATTCATATATGCATTCAAATTTAACCTGAAATTTTAGTTTTGGAAATCTGAAATCTGAAACTGAAAACGCTAAACTAACAAATGATTTTTTTTTTTATCCTCCTTATACAGTTATTGTTCTTGCTTGTCCCTGTCTTTAGTATTACCTAACTAATTTAGTTCTTTTTGTAATTACTAAGGATGAAAGAATGAGTGTTGTAATGTCACTGAGCAGTGACTAACATTCATGGTCATGAATGTGGTCTTTCTTTGTCCCTCAAGCTTCTTATCTGACAATTTACAAGCATGAAAAGTAAAAATTTGTTCCTTGCTTAACTTTTTTTGTCGCACCAGTTGCACACCTTTTTAGTATCAGCCTGATGCCGTGAACCTTCTGCAAAGAGAGAGAATCTGTATACTATCTGTATTTCTATCTGTTAAAATGTATTATCTGTTCATTATGAATATATTTGCATATACTGTACTTATAAATATACTTACAAGCATATTATATGTGTGTGTGTAAGTAAGTGTGCATGACCATCTCAACCTGTCCAGTTTAATTGTACAAAGGCCACATATTTTCCCTTCTCTACTCAAGACATTTTAAAAGCTTGTTAAAAAGAAAAGGAAAAAAAAATACCCTAAGTTTAGAGTTGCTAATTGGGCTCTGTTAATTGCAATATGTGTGTTTTGAACTGGTTCCATCTAATTCCCAGAGTACTTTATTAATTTTAAACGCCAACATCTGCCTTGCTGAAAGTAATTTGATCAGAGGCTCTGGCACTTTGACCCTTGTTCAGAAACCAGCCTGTGTACTTGATGGTAAATCTGTACACCTGTTTCAAACAAAACACAAGACCTATTTTTTTTTCCTTTACAGTCTTTGATGGTACACAACACATTTTAAGAAATGGGAATATATTTAGATATATTAAAACCCCTTTAAAGGTTTTTGATAATTACGCTGTTATAGCTATCTTAAAATATATGTACTGTAGCTTCCTACATAAAACCAGATATCAGAACTCATACATGACCTAAATTAAACCTAATCTACAGAATGTTGTCAAGTAAAGCAGTTTTGATTTTTTCCAAAATATAATAGATCAAAAGATTCTCTAAAAGAATTTGGAAAATATATCTTTGTTTGCTACAACAATGAAAGAAAACTTAACTATAATAAATAATACAATAGGATACAAGATTATAATAATAAAAATAATAATTGTTCTGATATTATTGCATTATTATTATTTTTATACAAGTTCGGATTAATATGGAATCGATACTGGATTAATCAATACCTCCCCCTTGTGGACTGAATCTGTTACACAGCTGTACACTGTTTCAATCTGGCTGAAGCACATGTCTGGAGTATCCCTATATACAGTACAGGATCTTCTATAGTTATGAATAAAAGAAAAGAGCAAATAATTCACTTTCCATATAAACATCAGTAGGAACGTACTCTATAGGACTAACCTGAAGAATTAAACGTGCCCCTATTGTTCAAGAATTTTCTTTTTTGCCCAGTATTATGGATCTTTTGCAAAGGATTTCAGGTTACTGCATGTATGTACCCGTTTTGCTGTTGGTGGTATGATCATCTCATCAATGATAATCCATGTTAACTAAGTGCTAGAGTTATGATTTCATATTTATTTCAAGTGCATACTCAGAGTATTTATTTGTACAGAGTAAAATGGACAAGTATGGCTGACGCATCTCAACAGAATGGACATACAACAGAAGCTGATCGTTGGAAAATTAAATAAACAAAAAGTATACCATAAACGAATAAATGAAAGTTTGTATTTAAGCGATTATTCATTATTCATTGCTCCCTCAGATTTGATTATAACACTCAATGAGTATTTTATTGAAGGCATTTGCATTTGTTTGGTGAAGCAATTACTGTAAGTAACCGTATGTTATCATAAGCCTAGAATTGTCTTACAGTTGATATTAGAGAGTGAGGCTCTACTGGCACTTTATTAGGAACACCATACTAATTCCAGACCCCCAGATACTTTATGGCATGGTTCCCATGAGCCGCTAAAAATGTTCCTTAAAGATGTTAATCTATGTGGAGATGATCAGCTCACATGCTTATTGCGGTTTTTTTTCTGCACATTTGTTTAGCAAATCTCCCATTCTGCCATATACCAAAAGTACTTAATTGGATCAGGTGACTGGGAAGACCGATTAAGTACACTGTTATGAAATCTATCTGAGATGACTTTTGCTTTTGGTTCTTTATCACACTGGAAGTAGTCATTATAAGATACATTATAAACTGTGGTCTTAAAAGGTAGTACATGGTTAGTAAGAATATTGGATCAAAATGGATGTGGCACTCAACCAAGGCTGGATTGGGATTAATTAAAAAGTTAGTGTATGCCAATTTGTCCTCACACCATTAAACCACCAGCACCACCAGTCTGAATTATTGACACAGAGAGAGATTGGGTCCATGCATTCATGTTAGTGGCTCCAAAGTTTGACCCTACAAACTGCAGATCTTCACATAAATGGCAATTCCTCAGACAAGCAAAAAAAAATTCCATTCTTAATTGTCTTACTTCATGGAGTCTGTGCTTATTGTATCCGCAGATCCCTATTCCTGAATCTCAAGAGCAGAACCCAATTGAACCTTCTGCTGTCACAGTCCATCAAGACTGTGACTTTGACATGACTTTGACAGTCCATCTTTGACATGACTTGCATTCTGGGAAACTTTTCTGCTCATCATGTTTGTAAAGAGTGGTTGGTTGATTAACCTTTAAATAAATAAAAAATTCAAATTATAAATCATTCTTAGTTCACTTGACCCCATTTTTTTCCAAGTTAACCACAAACATTAATTTCTTTAGGGGTTCCCCCAGATAAAATAATCCAAATAATGCCTAAGCATCTTTGATTTAACCCTTTGTTGTGTATAATTAGATAGTATTTCCTCAGGAAATGTATAACAATATAAATGTATAAAAATATAAAAAGAGGGGGAAAGACACTTCCATTCCACTTCCACTCTTTGAATTGACATGACACTTAGTACAAGAAAGATACAAATATGCTGGACGTATCTGGAAGTTCATCCATAGGCATAATGATGTCAGCAAATGGAGTCAGGCCAGTTCCATCCACTATAGTTTTCACTGTGTATGCTTTCAAATCAACTTTCCCCACCAACACGTCCGTGTGAATAACAGCTATCCTTGGCTCCTCGTGGTAAGGCATGCCAACATCTCTACCCAGCACAATGTCATGGTTCTGCCCAGGCATCCAGAAAGGGTATGAGACAGACAGCCTCTCCAGCCTCTTTACTGTAAAGTAGTTAACAGTTAACGAAGTAGCTTTTGTTGAGTCGCACTTGGCCAGTGCCAGATGGCGGACCTCTGAGTTGTTCAGCAGGCGGGCGACGTTGAGCGGCGAGGTATACCACACTGTCAGATGCTTGTAAGTCACCGTGCTGTAGCTGTCGTTGTGCTCCAGCATGGAGAACGGGTAGTTGTGACAAACACACTCACTGGAGTTGATAATGCTACAGGCTAACAAGTCCTGCATGCATGTACAGATGGTGATGTGGTGCTCATTCACATTGGCCAAAGTGAACTCGGCATGCAGGATCGCCGGCATGACCAGAGACAGGACACAGTACAGAGCAACACAGCCCATATTCCCCAGGAGATTCACTTCTGTCATTGTCACAAAGCTAGAAATCTGTGGTATCAGCAACATTTTTGCAGCCTTGCTACTGTGTTCCACTGTCAGTTATGTCTTTCTGTTAGGTCGCATGAATCCGGTTGAAATGGCTTTGTGCTACTGAGAATTACAAGAGAGCTTCTGTAGGAGTGTTGAAAACGCTATCATGGACCGCCAGCATGACCTGAGACAGGCACCAGAGTAGAGTCTTCTGTAAGTGATAATAAGAACAATGATAAGAAAGGCAGTACTGTTTGAAGAAATCTGATTAAAAGGCATGCTAAATACAATGGGTGTTCATGTCAACCCGCAACTTCTGATTACAGAACACAGTTATGGAAGTAAAAACTGCCTTTATTTCTCTATACAATCCCCGGCTACACTAATGCACTTATTCCAGTATTTCCCTAGTGCTTGAATACCATGAAGGTAGAAAGTCAATGAACTCCTTTAATGGCTCAAACATGTGGAATAACTCCCAGCCGAGTTCCTGTAATGTTAAAGTGATGTTTGGGAATGATTAAGTGTACGCAGACAGATGCGTCTCTTCCACAAGTTGGTGACAAGTTATCTGTCGACTTTCAAGGATCAGGCATTCCACTCACTGAATGCAGTGTACTCCGACATATCAACATACTTTGGGTGGAAAAAACATTCAGAGTATGTAGCAGATGTACAAAGAAATATGCATAAAGTGAGTGTACAAAGTAGTGCAAGTAACTGCAGTGTGCTCATCTCACTATTCTAAGAACCTCTGTAGTCTAACTAGGGATCGTGGGGGCCAATGGCGAGCATTCTACTGTATTTATTTCCATTTTTACTGTGGTAGGACCGCTGGTCAATATTCACATACTTTTCACACACTCCGGGCGATTTCTGAATGCCGATTCGCCTAATCAGTATGTCTTTGCACTGTTAGAGGGAACCGGAGCACCCGAAAGAAACCTACCAAGCACAGGGAGAACATGCAAACTCCATGCACATGGACCCGGAGGCAGGAATCTAACCCGTACCAAGGAGGTGCTAAGACACCGTGCCGCCAGTAAGTAGTGCAAATAGCAGTAATGTGCAGTTGGATGTAAGAAGTTTATACGAAGCATGTTGGTGCTTTTGTACAGCAGATTTGACTATTTATGTTTTTTCAGGTGATTGCCTGAAGAAAGAAACGGTTCCTGTGCCTGGAAGTTTTGGTGTACAGGGATTTGTAGCCCCTACCAGAAGGTAGAAGGTAAAAAAGGTTCTGTCCAGGGTGTGATGTTTTTAGTGCTTTTTCCTGCCCATTTTCTGGTTTATGTAGAGTACAAGCCATGGGAAGAGGGCCGGAGGGCATCAGTGATTTTTCCTGTCGTTTTTTTTTCATACTTACACAGTTGGCGCAGAAAGTATATCCTCTGCAGACGATGGAGTTTATGTTGAGTGTGTCATTTTTTATAATCACCTGACATTACTGCCACTGTTTAAGTGCATGGGTCTGCAGTCTGAACTAGAAAGAAATCAGCCCTATTTGTGAATTTATATATCATTTTGTGTATCTTCACAACAACCATTGTTGCTTATGGCAGCATGAAGGCTTAACGGTTAGTACTATCCAATCACACATCCATAGTGGTTTGAATCTCGCCTCAGGTTTGCATAAGTGGAATCTGCATGGTGGCTTCCCTCTTCTTTTCTTCTGCACAGTCCAAGTCATGCATCATAGGTTGATTGGTGTTTCCAAATCGTCCGTATGATTGGGTGTGTTTGTGTAAGTGTGCCTGTGCTTGTGCCCTATGATGGGTTTATTTATTCAGCTTTGTGCCCTGCGTTCCCCACGATAGGCTCCAGTCTTCCCGTGACCACATAGATAATGGATCAAAGAATTGTTTATTTTGTTACACATGATTCCATAAATAACACTAAATAAGTCATTCATTTCCTAACAATAAATTATCTGATTTGGGTACAAAAAAAAAAACTTTACATACATTTTTTTTTTGAAAGCCAGAAAGGGTTTAGCCCTCACAACTTGTTGTAAACCAACGATCCTGGAATATAGACGTAGTGTACATATTACAATATGTTGCATGGTTTGTGGTTTTCAGGCTAAATTCCACTTACCCCAAAGACTTCCGCTAGCGTCTTTATTTGTCACAGAAAGCCTTTGCTGTTATGGGAAATGATCTCGTTGGTGGAAGTGGAATTTCACTTGGTCTGGCTCACTTTTGATGAACAGAACACTCACCAGGCTGCTTTTTATTTGTAACGAACCAGCTGAACACAGCAAATGCTTAGCAAAACTGCTGTATATTTTGTTCCAGATCCAGTGGATAGAACACACACTGCTGCCCTCATTTTCCCCCTTGACTCATGCTGGGACCACATGTGCAAAGACATTCTCAAGATTTGGTCTCTATTATAAATATGCATGGACGCACAGACAGAAAGAAAGACAGAAAGATAGACACATACACACACACACACACACACACACAAACACACACAAAAATCATCTTAACTGCTATATATACATATGTATTGCCAAAACTGAGGCAGCACTAACAGGGGAGTATCCTGTCTTATGTGTCGAATTTTCTGACTCATGTCATTCCATTCTGCTTAGATTCCATCGTGATGATCTTCCTAACAGTATAACAACTCCTTCGTAAAAATCTTACAAAATCTTGTTACATGGCAGCCTGTTTTAACTCTGGCCCAAAACAATATTTAGAAAACCACACGCTGAAAAGGTGCCTTATCTCTGAATAAAGCATACACTTAGTATATGAGTTATATGACACTCATTAAGGATGAAGTATCCAGCTGGGGCGACATCCTGTCTTCTCTAACACAAACACCACAACATCAAGTAAAGCTACAGTTAACAGCTAGTTATGCAAATTCCAAAGAGAGAGAGAGAGAGAGAAAGAAGAAAAGAAGGAAAGAAAGAAGAAAGAAAGAAAGAAAAAAAGAAAGAAAGAAAGAAAGAAAGACTACCTGCTAAGCCTCATCAGTGAAGAAATATCCAGCACGAGTTCTTCCCCCAAGCTAAGGATTTAAGAGACTGATGAGGAATGTGGGACGTTTCGAAGTTTTCACTGGACTCCACAGTGAATCCGCAGTGCTTGCCAAAGCCACAGACAATGTCCTCAGCATCTTGCTATGCATGACCAGCCAAGTCAAGCAGCAAAACCTAAACTAAGGATGGAACAACGCGAGGCAGTCGCTCACTAATATGACGTCAGTGCGGATAATTTAAAACATCCACTGACATCCAGAGCAGCACTTGTCTTTGGATTACAGGAAAATGTTATAGTTTTTGGTCCACTTTACATTTAGGCATTTGGCAGAGGCTCTTATCCAGAGTGACTTACATTTTTATCTCATTACACATCTAAGCAGTTGAGGGTTAAGGGTCTTACTCAGGGGTCCAACAGTGGCGTTGTGGGGTTTGAACCTGGGATCTTCCAAACCATAGTCCAATGCCTTAACCACTGAGCTACCCCTGGCCCCACTTTATACACTGACAGTGTTTCATTTTGGCTCAGAAAGGGTGGAGCATGACAATTGAAAGTTGGGTTTTTAGCCAGAACACATGATAATGTTGGCGGCTAACAAATGGCAGGCTTCATGTTTTGATTCAAAGCACTGAACTCCCAAAGCTATGAGATCAGATAACGCTGTGAAAACACCAAGCATGATTCCTTGTTTTAATATGAAGAAACATTAATCATAAACAAATGCATATCTATATATCTATATCAGCAGTAATGCAGTTGTCTATAGAGCAAGAATTTCTGCTTTAAATACTGGGAAACCCCCTGGCTCCTGACACATGTTGAACTCGGGGGGAAGGTCAATTCTGAGAAATACTGCTTCGGAATGGATCATTGCAGGCAACTGTAAAGTGTTTTTTTTCCCCCCTTTTTTTTTTTGGTTTTTGCTTTCCACGTCACATGCTGATGCTGACAGAACTGAAGCTTGATGGTAAATAGAAGGACAAGGGAAAGAAACTGATAGCGTGCTGAATTACAGTATCTGATTGTATACATTATAGCCTGGCTTAGTGGAGAACTACTGAGTTCTATCAAACGAGTCCAGCTAAAACATAAATAAAACTAGCAGAACCAAACCGTGTGTTTCATCACATAATAAAATCATAATTCTTAATTAGTTTATATAATAATAATAATAATAATAATAATAATAATAATAATACAGCTGTGGAAGGGTTTCATTCAAATATGGTTTATCCACTAAATTTGCGATATTAAAAGTGACGATAAAGCACTTCTTCATTCATTCATCTTCTATACGGCTTATCCTGTACATGGTTGTATGGGCTTGGAGCCTATTCCAGGATCTTAGGAGCACACACAGACACACACAAACATGCTACGGGCAATATGGGAACGCCAATTAGCCTAATATGCATATCTTTGGACTGTGGGGGAAAACCAGAGTCCCTGAAGAAAATCTACTAAGTACATATAAATTGCGCACACACAGACAACAAAATTTCAACGGCGGGCGTGTGAGGCCACGGTGCTAACCACTATGCCACTGTGCCACCTACAATAAAGCATAATTTATCAAAATATTCATTAAACAACTAAACAATCTCATTTTAATCTAATATGTTTAGTATCATAGTTGTTGTGCTATGTGGTATAGTATAGGATGATAAATCCTAAAAAAGTACAAATTTCCTAGTATGCCTGAAGCACCACAGAAACTACAGACTAATATACATCACATACAGTATTTAACTGAATATTTAAATAAACAACAAATTTGTTTAGCCTTTAGCCTTTAGCTTTGTAACATTTGTTGTTTATGTATTACTAGTACTTATTTTGGGGTATGTATGTACAACACAAATCTATGTCTGTATGCATCATTATTACACAATGCTCAAACACATTCACTCTTAAAGCATTGTATTTCACTTTTTATTAAAGCTTGTTGTGGTCAGCAGTGTGGTCTCACATCTGCAGGGTTGAGGGTTCAAATCCCGCCTTGGGTCTGTGTGCATAGAGTTGACAAGCTCTCCCTGGCCTTGCTGGGTTTCCTCTGGGTACTCCGGTTTCCTCCCAAAGTCTCAAGACATGCGGATTATACTAATCGGCGTTTACAGATTGCCTGTATCTGTGAGTGTGTGTGTGTGTGTGTGTGTATGAGTACGTGTTTATATGAATACTAGTCTAAAACCTGGAATATCTTGATTTACTTCATCTTATAGCTGATAATGTCAGTATATAGTATCATTGTGTCGTACAAATGAATTGGCATAAAACTAATTGCAAGTATTCAGTGAACGGATCTCTGAAGTTAACTCAATGAAAACACTGAAGTCATAGTACAGTAGATTGCGTTGTGCGTGTCTAGGGACAGTAGGTTGGATGTGTAACATCATGGCTTTACACGCACTTGACCAGCAGATGTCGCCATTGTTCATTGTTTAGATGCTGGCTCGGTTTCTCTTCAGTGATCAGTTCTAAGTCAAAATGGTTCATTCATCCCATCCATCATTGCTAACTGTGCTAACGATCTTCCTGATTGGCACGGTGGCTTGGTGGTAAGCATTGTCTGTGTTTGCATGTTCTCCCCGTGCTTGGGGGGTTTCCTCCGGGTACTCCGGTTTCCTCCCACAGTCCAAAGATATGCAGGTTAGGCTAATTGGCGTTCTCAAATTGCCCGTAGTGTGTAAATGAGTGTGTGAGTATGTGTGTGTGTGCCCTGCGATAGATTGGCACTCTGTCCAGGGTGTGCCCTGCCTCGTGCCCTAAGCGTCCTGGGATAGGCTCCAGGTCCCCGTGACCCCCAATACAGGATAAAGCTGTATAGAAGATGAGTGAGTGAGTATAATATACATTTTACTCTTTTCTTTTTCTGAAGTGTGTATACATTTTTTGGCTGACTGTACACAGTTTTATCTGAAAGTACTGGATGACTGAAAGTATTGGCAATGGCAGGTTTTTTTTTTTATACTGAAGGCATTTTGATTGGAGATAATAAGAGGAATATGAGATTTCAGCTATCGTTTCCGGATATTTTAATCTAGATGTGTTAACTTACAACTTGTGTGACAGACCACCCAATTTTTTTCCCCCAAACAAATGTAAATAAACAAATAGTCTTAATGAAAATTTAAAGTGAATGCCACGTGATATTTGAAGGTACTGTATATCACTTGCTTGCTTTAACTGCATCAAGTCCGCAACCCATTCACATCACCAAACTGTAGCATCCTTCGACTTTGATGCTTTCCCTGGCTTCTACTGGATCTTGTTTCAGTTGTTGGCTTTTGGGTTAAACAACAGATTTTCTCACGTTAAGTTTATTTTTTACTCCTACTATGAAAAATTAGCAAACAAATATGCAACTATTAGACAGCCTGAGCTTGTCATTTACAGAGTGTAAACTAACCTACAGGCTAATCCCACTCATCAGAACAAAATCTTACTTAAAATACTGCCATTAGTAATAAACAGAAGTGGGAGGCAACTACGTCAATGTACATTATTACTGTACTTAAGTATCTATTTCACATACTGTATCTGTACTTTACTTGAAAAGTTTATTAGAGGATACTTTCACTCTTACTCTGCTCAAAAGTAGCAAATATTCGTAGTTCTACTTAAGTACATTTCTGCATGACATTGTGCTACTGTACCTTATCACATTGCTCTATATGAATTTGAAGTTAGTCACCTGCTATCATGTGTTCCTGTGTAAATTTCCCTCCCTTCCAGACAACCTTAATAACAAAACAGGTGGTGGAAATCAGAAGTAGAGCTTGCAGACAGCGATGAAAACATCACATTCACAATCAGAAATGAGAGAGAGAGAGAGAGAGAGATTTACTATGAGCTGTGAGCTAATACAAAACCCTGTACTTTTGATGCCTTTTTTTTTACACTTTTACTCAAGTACAAAAGTAAATGGAGGACTTCTACTTTTACTTAATTAGTATTTGAGCCATTTGCTCAAGTTCAGGATTTATGTACATTGCCCATCTCTGGTAATAATATTAATACACTGTATACACTTTAACAAAGCAGACAAGCAGGAGAAATGGGAAGCTCCACAGTGCGGAATGAGTTAGAAAACATGAAAGGAATCAAAACTCAAAAGAGGAACGCTTTCTTTTTTTGATGGTTGTTCCTGAAAGTGAGCCTCAAGCTGCAAGCTGACACAGAGTAAGACTTTATCTGAAGCACATTAAACATGAACAGAGTTTGAAGCAGTTATCTTGTACTGATTGGTGCAGGTTGCCAGTAATAAAATAGGCCATGTGGAAACGCCAGTCAGCGTACACCACACATCTTCGGAATGTGAGAAGAAACCATAGGACATTCTTCAGTAAACATCTTACCTTGATTAGGGTACAAGTGGATCTGAAATAGCCAGTCAATCTACTGCCATATATTTAAAGGTGAAAGAAAACCTTAGATAACCTCTAAGCAGACATGTCTAGGATCACATTTTCAATAATGTCTAGTCCACCACTGAACACAAGCACTTAATATTGGGTCTGAAAAAAAGAAAGAAATAAGGTGACTTCCGGTTAGAAGCCACATGGAGTAGACGTGGTAGGTAGATGCGCCGACAATTCTAAATTTCTTCACTCCCTTATTTGTCCCTGAATGTTAAATTTACTCTTTAGGATATAATAACTTTATACTCTACCCCACGGTCATCTATGTTAAGCCTTTAGGGTTTACCCACCCGCATCTTCTGTCAAGGAGAATGAATAGTTCTTTAAACTTTGTGAGCTGGAATGTTAAGGGTTTAAACCATCTGGTCAAGAGAAGGAAGGTGCTCTCACACCTTAAACAACTTAAAACTGCAATTGCCTTTTTACTCTCCTTTAAACTCACCTTTGCAGTTCTGATCATTCTCGCCTTATGTAGCGTTGGGGCGAGCAGCACTACCACTCTACTTTTCAGGACAAAGCTAGGGGAGTCTTAATTCTCATTAACCCAAGCATCTCTTTTGAGTACCATAATGTTATTACGGATATACATGGTCGTTATATCATTGTTCCAGGGAAATTATTTAATACTAATTTGGCTAATTTATATGCTCCTAATTATGATGATGTTTCCTTCTTTGAACCTTTTTTTCTGATTTACCACATCTGACCTGGTACTTCTGAGCTGGTACTCCGCCATGCTACTTCAGTCCTATCTCTGGTATCTCTGACATATGGCACTTCCTTCATCCAAAAAAGAGAGAATACTCCTTTTTTATAACATGTTCATCATACCTTCTCCAGAATTCATTATTTCTTTATAGATAATCAACTGATCCCAATGGTTAATTCTTATGCTTATCAGAGCATTGTGATATCGGATCATACTCCAGTTGTTATGTCTGTAAACCTCCTTAATCTCCCTCAATTTAAAAAACATTGGCGCTTTAATTTACCGTTACTGATAGATGATGATTTTATTTATGTAATTTATGGAAGCCCAGATAATCTTTTTCTTAAACATATGTGAAACCCCTGAAGAGTCACATTTAACTGTTTGGGTTTCTCTGAAAGCCTACCTCAGGGAACAGTTAATCTCGTACACTGCAAATATGAAAAGGAAGGCATATAAAGAACGAAAAGATTTAACCAACCAAATTAAAGAATCAGATCAGCAGTAAAAAAAAAAAAACCTGATCTGGAACTAAATTTGTACTCCCCTCAACCAATTTTACATTCATGGTGACAAATCTGGCAAAACTTTTAGCTGATCAGTTAAGAGGATTTAGAGTCCACAACACATTACAAAAATTCGGACGGAGGATGGTACCATCACTACCGACCATTCTAATATTAATGATGCATTCAGGAATTTTTTATTCTCGATTACTGTATACTGTATACTCCTGAGTTTCCAAAGGACCATAGTTCAGTTGAGAATTTCCTGACTCAACTAGATATCCCAATACTTTCGCCTGATTCCAGATTAAGATTAGAAGAGCCCATATCACAAGAGGAAATAATTTCAGGCATTTGGCAGACGCTCTTATCCAGAGCTATCTCATCATTGCAATCTGGTAAGTCCCCAGGTCCTGACGGGTTTCCTGCAGAGTTTTTTAAATCATTTTCCTCATATCTTCCTCACGCCACAACTAGCTCTGGTTCTATCTGAATCTTTTAAGTAAGGTAAGCTGCCTGCTTCATTTAATGAGACTCATATCATCCTTATAGCAAAGAGGATAAGGACCCAACAGAGCGCTCTTCATATAAACCAATTTCTCTTCTTAATGTGGATGTTACAATCCTTGCTAAAGTCTTAGCTCATAGATTAGAGAATGTTCTGCCCTCAATTATATCTGAGGACCAGACCGGTTTTGTCAAAAATCTTTATTCTTACTTCAACATTTGACGCCTTATCACTTAATCTTGTACACACCGGCAGAGGGGATCCCTGAGTGTGTCCTTTCTTTGGATGCTAAAAAGGCTTTTGGCCATGTGGAATGGGAGTATTTATTTAAGGCTTTAGAAAATCGCAATTTTGGTCCAAGTTTTATGACTTGGGTCAGATTATTATATTCAAGCCCTATTGCCTCAGTTGTGACGAATGCTCGGCAATCTCAACCATTTAGTCTTCAGCAGGGTTCTCGTCAGGGGTGTCCTCTTGGCCCATTACTCTTTAACCTTGCCACTGAGCCACTAGCAATCGCATTCCACAGTTGCTGGGACATATCTGGGATTTGGAGGCAGGGAGAAGAACATAAAGTCGCCCTGTATGCAGATGATCTTATATTTTTTATATCAATTCCAAACGCCTGCCTGCCACCTTTGCTGTCATTGCTCAGTGAATTTAGCTATTTTTTAGGATATAAATTTAATTTGCACAAAAGTGAACTTTTTCCTGCTAAATAGTGCAGCACTAACAACAGAAATGCACCTTTCAAAATTGTGAAAAATCAGTTTATCTATTTTGGTGTTACAGTTACAAGGAAACATTAACACCTTTTTAAACTAAATTTTATTAGGTTGTTGAACCAAACAAAAAAGGACTTGGGGCAGTGGTCACCACTGTCCATGTCCCTGGTGGGCCGCATTAATGCCATTAAAATGAGTACTCTTCCTAAATTTTTATATCTTTTTCAGTCTGTACTTTTTTTATTCCCAAATCTTACTTTGGTGTATTGGATTCAATTATATCATTTTACCTTTGGAAAGGTAAACATCTCTGATTGAACAAGTCCCTACTTCAAAGGTCAAAAACAGTGGTATGGCTCTACCCAATTTTTGTTTTTTCCTACTGGGCAGCAAAAATAGTTTGGACATATTTTCATAACCCACCTAATCGGCCTGTCTGGGTGGAAATGGAGACAAACTCTGTCAAAAACCTCTCTGTCTCTGCACTCCTTGGATCTGCACTCCCCATCCCCTCAATTAAATCTATCAATAATTCAGTTATTAGGCATACCTTGAGAGTATGGGCTCAGTTCAGATAGTACAAGGTTTCACCTATCCAATTCTCACTTATATTTGCAAATAAGACACTTCATTAGCTCTTCAATACCCTAATTTCCCTGGGGATCCTGATGGAAATATTATAGATAATCTCCTCTGTTTGTCCCCGCTGCATAACGGCCTAATATCCACTATCTATGGTGGATTAATGGGTTTGAGTCACACCTCTTTGAGTAAAATTAAAACTGCTTGGGAGAAAGACCTAAATTTCACACTGTCAGACGATACATGGAACTCAATTCTCAAGCTTGTCAACTCAACCTCCTTATGTGCTCGTCACTCTTTATTACAGTTTAAGGTTGTACCCAGGGCTCATCTCTCCAAACTTAAGCTTTCTCGTTTCTACCCAGATGTTGATCCTTGCTGTGATAAATGCAAAAGCGAAGAGGCGTCTCTTATTCATATCTACTGGACATGGCCATATTTGGAAAAATTCTGGAGGGATGTCTTTAAAACCTTGTCGTACATATGGTATTGCAATGCAATCTTGACCCAGACCCTCTGATTGCTCTTTCTGGCATCACTGGAGAGAAAGATAAGTGTAACTCCAGCAAAACAGCGTTTATTGTCTTTTGCGACACTCCTGGCCAGGCATTCTCTTCTATTCAAGTGGAAGGATGCCACGTCACCCATTCACGCCCAGTGGCTCAAATATATTACGTCCTGTTTGTCCCTGGAGAAGATACACTACTCAATCCGTGATTCAGACTTGAAATTTCAACAGGTGTGGGGGCCCTTCCTTCGCTTTTTCATATACATTTATAATTTAACCTCCTTCCTATTTGATTGTTGGTTTGTTTTTTCTCTCTTTTTCCTTTTTTTTGCACG
This sequence comes from Leiocassis micropogon, assembly GCA_028565275.1. Taxonomy (NCBI): domain Eukaryota; kingdom Metazoa; phylum Chordata; class Actinopteri; order Siluriformes; family Bagridae; genus Leiocassis; species Leiocassis micropogon. The sequence continues at coordinate 6,385,928 of JAOVVA010000041.1, forward strand.
CAGAAGCCAGACTTCCAGCTCCATGTTTTTTCATTTCTTTCCTTTCCTTCTTTAAATATGCCTGATGTCTAGCCTTTCTTACACATGTAAAGCTGGCTTGGAGTCAGGGAGGGGTGGGGTGGGTGGTATAGGGGTTTATAAGG
>JAOVVA010000041.1:6387174-6410518 GCA_028565275.1 Leiocassis micropogon
AACATGTTTTCTTTTTAAGTGTTCGTGCATGACATGCCATGAAAGCTCGGTCTTGCATAGCGTGCAGGTTACCGTCTTCTTAGAGGCGTTTAATGTACATTGCTCCCATACCTTGGAGGACTTGGGGCGCGCGCTTTTTCCTGCAGACGCTTCTGTAACCTCCATTGCGCGAGCGGCTGTGTATCTGCATGTATCTTTGTGTACTTGTGCATCTTGTGGTCGCGCTCCTCCAGTAACGTGAGCAGCCCAACTAATCGATAATGCCATTCGTTGACAACGAATTTCATTATCGATAATTATCGATTTTATCGATTAGTTGTTGCAGCCCTACATCAAAAACACTTAAGAGTGACCTTGGAAAATCAGATTTTGAGACTCAAAGTTTTTTCCTGTGTTTTCAAATACCAATTTAATTGCTAAATTCGTTGGTATTTTCATGTCCTTACATGCAGCCGAAAGTCCAACAACAACATGCACAAGGCAGTAAAAGCGACTTCTTAAAGCCTGTGCAGTTATGTTGATATTTTAATTTCTGAAAAATTTCCCACATGTACCACTTTGGCACCCATTTACCTAAAGTATAATCGGGTTACAAAGCTGAATGCTTTTCAATGCAGTCACAGTTCCTGTAAGGAGAAACAGACGTTGCTGTTGTATGATTTGTGGGTTTAGAACAAAAGGGCCAAAAACCAGGCCTATGATTTTGGGGAGTCCGAGCCGCAAAGACAGCCAACAGGGAGAATAAACCACAGAAGTATGGAATTTGATTGCATAAAATTCACCAGAAGATGGCAAGATACGGGAAATATTTTTTTATGTGGTCATACACTGTGATTAAACACAGCTCTATTTCCACAAATCTGAAAAGCCATTGCTGGCTAGTCACTACTGACGTTGCTAGCTAGTTAATATTTAGATATTTATTTAGCGCTTGGCCTCTGTGGGAACCAGGACTGGATCTAGATTTGCTGTAATTTTTTGTAGGTGCTGGGCTCTGCGTACGCACAGCATGAGCAAAAACTGCTGAAAAATGGGGAAAAATGTCTATTACAACAGTTTTGTGGTGCTTTGACTTCCTCTTGTTCGAGGTAGAGCAATGTGTGGCAACCGAACCGTACAGCCTTTTTTTTTTTTCTTGCCACTTCCTTTTGAAGAAGTCTCCTCAGTATTCTCATCTGATAAAGATTCTTCTCTGCAAGGACGTCAACGGTTTTCTGTTAATAAAAAGACGTTGACCTGCATCTTTGACCTCGATGACATCAGGATTTGAACCACATACATTTACAAATGTAAAAATGTTCCTGATTAAAAATACAATTGGTGTTTCAACACCTCATAACGCATGACGACCAACTTCCTGTTGTGTTCCTCGTCTTTATTTCATTGTTGCACAATAGATGGTTTTGTGAGAGGAATTAGTTTTAGACCCTTGACGACACCAACACTGGACGATCATAAGCTACGTTCATTTTCACACGATTAAACAACATGATTATTAATCGAGGGGGTCAAATTTTACCTTGTAAATGAAAAGAATATCGGATCTCCTGTACTGGTTTTCATGCCTCACTTGTTCGTGGCATGTGATTCATTCTTCGGGAGCGTGGACGATCCAATCCATTCTTATGTTTTAATGGATGAGGTTGACATGCTTGATTATTTCTTATGTAGTAGTCTGCGATAGGAGTATCGCATTTGTACAACTTGCCTTTAAAAGCATACTAGGAGTCGTGCTTTTACACACTCATCAGTCCATCCAAAACAAGCTTAATGTTTTCACAGAGCTGTCTACAGACTATTTAGAGTTATGAATTATTGTCATGTCGTAATTAAAAGTGTCACCTCAAAATCACCACAAGAGACACAAGAAAATGAAATTACGTATTTCTTATTTGATTGAGGAAAAAAACACTCCGCAGTGAACATTAAGTTCCTGTTTCTTGAGGGTGGCATCCTGTGTAGATCTTATCAGACTATAACTGATCTAAGAACTAAAGCCACACTGACATTAAGCAGTTTAGGTAGATAATTTAGATAAATGATATTTGAAAGTAATTTACAAAACACACACTCATTATTCATGTGTATCCCTGTAACTCTCTCTTCCCCCTAGCCCATACCCTTTTTTTTTTCTTTCTTTTTTTAAATGTCACAAATTTTCACAAAGGTCAAACTGCCATGCAGAAGTGAAAGTCTTTCCACTGATACATAATCCCAGCTTCAAGTCATGGATGTCAGAATTTCTGAACAGGTTGCAATTGAGTCGCGTACTGAAACTGACAAGCTCCGAGATGTCTTTACCAGGGAATGCATGTTGCATGTGACAACCAGGAAATTAGTATTTCTGAATCATGTCTCTGTAAATTGACTAACAAGACAAACTGTATCCAAACCAATATAATTCTTGCTTTCTGTTCCGGGGGCAAATTAAAGGGAAAAGATATAAAACATCTTAGTAAGGTGCTTAAACTTGTTTGATCTGTTTCATTGTATATAGCCATATATTTATTTTTGTCTGTAAAGTAAAATATGAATGTCTGTAATGTTTATGTACTACTTTATTTTTCTTTTCTTTTTTTTTTTTTCTTTTCACAGGTCTTCCTTCCACAATTCCTGCCCCGACTAATATCAGTGTGACATGCCGCAATTTTAAAAATGTGTTGTACTGGAACTACAGTGAACCTGATTTACAGCCTGAATTCAACATAACTATCAATGGATATGCAAGGTAGGATAGTTAATTGAGCATTAAATTTAATCGAATTAGATTACATTAGGAACAATCTGTTCCCAACTGTAGATATTTTTAATTCCAACTATGAATATTTGTGCCACTTTGTTTTATTAACTGTTATAAATTATTTATATAATTATAAATGTATATTCTTTCAATTCATGAAATAATTATTTTATACATTTTTATATTTGAGAGGCATTACTGCATACAATTATTATTATTATACTGTGAAGCTCCTGACATTGTTATGCATCTAATATTCTTTTCTTACTTTTCTAACACATCAAGATGATGTCTGTTTGTTTGTGCATGCATCACATAAAAACTACTGAACGAATTTTAATGGGAGAGAATTTGAATTTAAATGGGAAATGCCTGTATATTGTAAAAAAATATATATATAATTAGTTCATCTCAAAATTTAACTGGTGGAACTGTACATTTTCAAATACGCGCAGTTGAAATCTACTTAATATACGTGATCTCACACCCACATTCCACGCACTTCACGGTAACGTAAAAATTCTATTTCATTCCAAACAGATTGTAAAATTTTTTTTATTTTTTTTTTTAAACATGTTTGAGTGCTCAGTTAAATTCCACACAAACTAAGTCACGGGCACATCTAATATGCCAAATATAATAATGTATAAATAGAATAAAATCCGTCCTTACATAAGATACAGTCATGTCTCTTTATAATAGAAACGCTAACAAATGCAAAGCACCCTCATCCAAGGGTGAGTCAGATGAAAATCTCAGTGTGACACAATTATTATTATTATTATTTTTTTTTTCGAAAGAAATTTTAAAACTTAATAAGCCCTGGAAGGATATGGAGGTTATGTAGAAAGCGATACATTTTTATAATACAAAAGAAAAACATTTAAAATATCTGTAATTTTAAGTGATTTATTACATGGTTTTATTAATTATATTAATTAAGCAATATCACACAAGAGGGAGTGGTGTTGTGATGTACATCAGCATGGCTATGATGCGGTCGTAGGCACGTGGGCGCAGCACGAGTACAGCACAACCTCGAGTGTGATATTGCTTCAATACAATGTTTCCCCAAAGTCCATTTGTTATCAACAGTTTATGATTTGTTTGTGTGTTTAAATCAGTTATTTTGCTGAGATTCTGCTGGCAAACAGCAGTGTAATTAACAGCATTGAAGGTAGTTTTACATTTTCGTCCTGTACTGTGTCAAAAGGTGTGGAAAATAAAAGATGGAGGTGGTGGAAACTGTAAAGTTTCTCTTTATATTTTCTCTTATTTCACTTATTTCACTATTTAACTTCGGGATTCAATCCCAAATAGCTTTAAATGGAAAATTAGTGCAATAGGGTGTCCAATCCCTTGTCCCACACACCAAGTAGTGCCCTTCAGGGGGTGGAAAGCGATTTGGAATTCAGCCTTGTGTTGGAAGCTAGTTAGCTTTGTAGCCATAAATAAAAGAACACGGTTTATGGTTTTAATTGTGGTTTTGGCAGGCAGCTGCTTTTTCCTCATTACCGAATGTTACCCATAAGAACCTTATGGTAATTAGAAGACCTGGGACGCAGGATGATGCATATGGTTAAATGTCCCAGTGCTGTTACCATCTATCATAACCACTCTTGGAATGCCTCTCCTCCGATCAGATTGCTCAGTTGAAACTGTTGTATAATAATGTGTCTTGACCTAACAAATATAATCGAATTCTAGTTAATTAGATAATATTTTAAAATAGTATATAATAATTTATAACGGAAAATGCCCCTTATGAGTAACACTGTTGTTTTGGTCTGGTTATTTACAGTGAATCCAGAAATCTGCTCACCAGTCAGACCTACCTGGATATCAGTAAATACACTCAGGAAAGTGACTATGGTTACTATGTAACAGTGGAAGCTCAAGCGAAAGGATCAGAGCTCAGCAGTTCATCCCAAGGCATTATATTCAGCTACAATGAAAACGAGCCATCTGATGTGACATGTGGGTTTAAACGAATTCAATTAACGAATAACAGTTCTGTTGACTCTACATGTAAAGACACTATTGTACACTAAACCTAAAGCTCAAATGAAAAGTTGTTCTTTAACTATTTTTTTTTGTTTTAAGTGGTATGCTGTTACAGTTTGCTATTTTTTATTTATTTTTTTTCCTTCTAGTTTCCTTATTCTGTATTGTCTGGATGTCTTTATCTAGGCATGATGGACTTCCCAGTGATAGAGTTTTCCGTCCTTCAACACACAGTCGACTTCTCCTTTTCTCATCCCTTTAATGTCTATAACATTTCATCCCTGGAAGGCACGTTTTACTACATTGTTAGTTTTAATGGGGTAAGATCACATTATTTTATAATAAATATATTTTTATATAAAACCTACAGGATTCTTTAACCTATCTGACACGGTTCTCAATAGCTATGTCCACATTAGCTGGATGAATTGACTCAAATATGTTATTTATTTATTTATACCCAAATGTGAAGGGCTGTGTGAACACATTTGATGTTTTTCAGGATGGATCAGAGTCTCTCTCTTTTTTTTTTTTATGTGATCCTAGATCAGAATTAAGATACTCTGATATTCAGTCATATGACTTAAATGGGGATATTTGAGATCAGAATTCATGTGACTTTTTGCCTCTAACATAATCAGTGGGCACCGGCAGCTAACTGCCAGACTAGCTGCTTTGACATCCTGCGGAACAAAATCCCAAGTGCATCCGTTCTTTAAAACGAATGGGTGGTCGCACATACAGTATATACAGACGTTTTTAAACCTGAGATACAGACGTTTTAAATGCAGAGATTCTGCAAATTTGATCAGATTCAAAAGCAGATATGTTATCAATGTTTTAAAGCTGTAATAAAGCTGTTTTTGTGCTAATGATAATCCATTGTGTTTTGGACAGCAGGAACATATTTTCTCTTTGAAAGTATTTATGTGAAGCAAAATAAATTTCCCTGTTGCCCCCTGTGGTGATTAGAATGCTAAAAGTGCTCTTTATACATTTGTTTTATTAATGATAAGTGTATTTTTATTTAACTTAACAAGGGCCATTTTGTGTGCAGCCGTAAACTGATTAAATCCGTAAGTCAGGGTTTGCTCACTTTTTGATCAACAACTTCTTCAGGGCATTAGGCAAATAAAAAGATTAGGGAAATTAGTATTAAATGTGGGGGGAAAATAGTTATAAATCAAAATGATCACATGTTACAGATGTGTAAAAGATGTGCATGTTTAATTTAGTTTTTCTCTTGTTAAGACTTAACCTGTGGAACATTTTAACAGTTTCATTTTCATCAGGTTTAATATGGATGAGCTACTCAACCTACTAACCACATTAGATTATCTGTTGTTGTTGGTCTTTCGGGTGCTCCTGGTAAGGAGTCGCCACAATGGACTATCCGGTCCACACATACAAGCTTGGCACAGGTTTTATGCCGGATGCCCTTCCTGACACTACCCTCCCATTTTATCCGGGCTTCAAAGTAAGGAACAACTTCAAAGTAAGAAGCAAATTAATAAGTATTTCTGTTCTAGTTAAAAGAACAGAAATACTCATTTAATTTGTTCCTTACTCTGAAGAGGAAATTATTTAAAGGGGGAAAATGCTGAAAATGGCTCCTTTATAGCCCATGGGGTTCCTGTGATATGACCTTGATCTATCTTCTTTGGGGGAGGGGATTTGTTTTACTGAGGTGGGTATGGTTTACCTTGGTTGTTTTAGCAATGGCTCTCGCTGCCTCACAGAGAATGTAACGTGACATCTTGTACTCACTTGAAAGAGAAAGTGACAGTTTTGGCTCCATTTCTCAGGGACCATTAGTGCTAGAGTGTTCATTTTTTTACCAGAGTCTTTCTTGTGTTCATTTCCTAAACTGGGATCAGAATAGCAGTTTTATCCAAAATGGTTTAGTTCGGTGTTTTTTTGTGAAAATCTGACGCAAAAGTGTAAAGTTGATTAATTTCCTATGTGGATTTTGGTCTTGTGTCGGCTCCCAATCAAGCCTTCACCTTTGAAGCACTCAGGAGATCTGGCTGAAGGAAAAATATATTTTGATATAAGTTTTGTGGAGGGTTGCAAAATTTAGGGGGAATCAGAGGGAGATAGTAGTTTTTTGAAGATTTACGGCCATTGTAGAATCCCAGTTATTTTCAATGGAGAGATATTAGAGCAAGTTTTAGAAGGGGTTTTAGAAAGGATAACTTATTTTTGATTAATTTGATTAATGAATTCTTTCCTTCCTTCCAAAGTATTAACGATTAGAAGTTGTTTGACAAGATATGTCTCGTATTCCAATCGAACCAAATAAGAACGAGCTAGGAGCAAAGGGAGACCAATCGAATCCTTTTAACTTGGAAAACCTTGCATTTTCTGCCAGTGTTGACTTGATGCCTCTACTACTTCTACTACTTCTACTACTACTACTAATAATTATTATTATTATTATTATTATTATTATTATAGATTCTTAGAATGGTTTGGTAAATTCATTTAACTTAGTTTCTATTCTCTCTTTAAACTTGTTTAATTTTGTCCATTTTTATTGTAAACATTATGAATCTTTAGTTTTTATACTCATAGATTCTGTAAATTGTCTTTGTTATAAAGTTTTGTATAAAGTTAATAGGACACGATTTGATAATCACATTGAGGTTATTTTGACACATGAAATTGCAATTTAAAATAGAAAATGTAACCATTAAATGTACCGTTTTGTATTAAAAAAATACCGCTATTTATCAAGGCTAACAGCAAATTAATTATACTTAAGGTCTCTTTAAGAGGATCTTTGCCAATATTTATTTATCTCAGAAGTATAAAAAAAAAAGGAAAAGAAGTTTGACTGTGTGTACATTACCGGTCATAAATTGCAGTTCTTTCCTATTAAATAATCCATATTTACATTTTTTTAATCTATTTTACAGATCCAGAGCAAATTTGATTGTAACGATGATGATGATGAGGAATGCACAGGAGTTTTGCCCCTAACTGAAAGTCTTAACGGGAGATGTATGCCTGTAGATGTCCGAGGAGCCATTGAAGGCGTATCAGCTGAAACTAGCAAAGAGGTGTGCAGCGAAGACCGTCCTAATGACCCGGGTAAGATTCATCAATCTGCTCCATCAGCGAGAAACCTCACATGGATATGTAAGGAAAACACATGGTGCTGTTAGAGGAAAATAATTGGAAGTGTTTTCTAACAGCACACCAGAAAGTCATTTATTTCCCTTATACGTATTATTTTTACTGTAGAAATAATCAAAGTATTGGAACTTTAATTTCAGCTGGTTTGTTTAATTTGTCAAATTTCATCAGAGTAGTTTTAGTTGTTTTTGTTTAATCTTTAATCTTTTTTTTCACAGATTGGGCAGTGCTTGTGACCATTTTGCTGTGTTCCGGGGGTGCCCTTCTGTTCACAATCATATTGGCAGTCGTGATTTACATAAAACTGACTCAGCCTGACTCTCAAAGCACAATAATCTCCAAGCTCCTGGTAGGCTTTTAACTGTTTGAAAGACTTTATTTAAACCTTCTGGATATTGATGCAAATATTTGTACATTGTCAATTAGTGTTCAAAGTGAATTGTTAAACGTTTGTCTTGTTAAACATGTTTGAGTTATATGGTTATATATTGATTTTCCTGTAATGCAGATAACAACGGTCCCTTAAACATGTGAAGTAATTTTACTCCATTGTGTCTACTACAGAGAATGGTGAACTCTGATCATGTTGTCCATGTGCCCGAGCACGCGGATGTGACCAAGGTGGTGTCTATAGGTCAGACCCCTCTGCTGGAGACCTGCGATCTAGATCTTTCAAACTCCTCCAGCCCTGTGTTCGACAGTGTTCCCACTCACATCCCTGATCAGTTCGATCCTGACATCAAGCAATCAGAAGATGAAGAATATAATGACGAGGATGGTAATTCTGAAGGTTTTAACAGCGGTAACAGCTTCTCAGGCTACGACAGCCAGAAGTTTCCTATCGATATGGGACAAGGAGACATAGTAGAGGCCTATGGGCCACGTTAGCCCTGAAGCGTGCACTTGTGATTGCTTTGAACTGCAGTGTCTACAAGACAAGTTTACTACAGAGCGATAACAACCATTCATATTCTACATTGTGCATTCAAACCAGATCTGCAAATCTGTACGCATGATGTCTGCCTCTTTACATCAGCATACCTCGCTGTGAGTTATAGTTTAAAAGTCCACCAGCGGAGCCTTACGCTAAAACAGCAGATCGAAATATAAGCTGGAACAAGGGACATTCCTGTTGAAATGCTTTGGTGTTATCTTACACCCTCTGAAAGCTCTGTCCTGCTTTCCCTGCTTCTCGCATTAGTACTGTTTCATCCAAGGACTTGATTTTCCCCGCTTGAACATTTCAGATAATGACCGTACACTAGCATTTATTTAAGTAGGGGATTAAGAACTTGTTTACCAATATTCGCTTCCAACTCATGACCTTGGCTTTACTTTGAAGTCAAAATAGCTTTTTCGTTGTGCTAACACAAACGGTTGGTACAGCTGGTATTGTAAATGGTGATCGTTGTCACTTTCGTTGTGACTTTTTATTTGGTGCATATTCAGTTTTTTGTTTGTTTATTTCTTTTTCCCATGGGGGGGGAAAAAACAAATATTGTAGACTGTTATTCAGGTTAATCGGAGGTTTAACACCTATTATTACCTATATAAAAATGCAATTGTCAATTTTTTTTTAAGACTATAGAAGGGTTTTAAGAAATGATGACTCAGAATTGGGCAGTGTGAGATATAATTTCAATAATAGCTTTAGTTTGGTGTGAAAGTAAAGTACAGACTGAGTTACTGACTGTTTGAGGAGTAGCGTTTTATATTTGAGGCCTTGAATTCTGCAAAGACAGCGACGTCTTTGGGCACTTTAAATATGTTGAGTTGGATAGACTGGGCTTGATCACTTTCATTCCCTGTTGTTTTAAGTGCTATAAAAGAGCATCCAATAATGCTTAAGGAAAAAAGAAATGTTTTTCCTCCACCCTGTTTATTGATTACCCAGATTAGGCATCTGCTGTTTGTTTGAAACTTTAAACTTTTTTTTTTTTCCTTTTTTTTTCCCTAACTTGATATGACAGTCTGGATGTTTTGCCATGCTGTGAAAAGCATCAGTCCATGCACCTTTGTTCCACTATAAAGGAATATGACAAAATGAGTTTTATCAGCATTAACTGTGCAACAGCAACAGAATGGAACACAATCACGGTCACTGTACTATACAAAAATACCGCCTGTTCTGCTTTAGTGTTACATGTATGTACCTCCTTATCTAACTAAACCAACATTTACAGTACATTTCCAGCAAGCAACGCCTAATATTCACTGCATGCTATACAAGTATTACAATAGAGACAAGTACAGTACATGTAAATCATGTCTTTTTGACTTTGTTTGTCAGTGTGTGAGAGAGTGTGTATCAATTTGAATAAACATTCCCTGTTGATTTGCTCAAGCACTCACTGATTTAGTCATCACTACAACTAATGTTACAGTTGTATGTGATGATTGGACTGATATGCATTGGTGACAAGCATTTCTCAGCAGATCAAATTAATACATAAAATTGTATAAATGGATATCTGAAATAGATATCTGGATTGGTGCATAGTTTGATTATTTTTTTCTTTGTCAATTATTGCATTTGTTTTGTTTGGTTTTCAAATAAAATTATTTCCATAAATTAAAAACAAAAATCAATAACAACTTGTATTTTTGGTTTTGTTTTAGCAACTTGTATTTTTGATTTTGTTTTAGCACCAAAGTGTTAAGAACAGGACAGAGTTTTACATAAAGTGTGTGTGCATGGTAGCGGAAATAACAGTGTTGAGTATCACATATGATATCATCACATATCACATATGTACAATACACAGTACAAGATGTGTGTAGTGCAGATAACATGAAAATGTGTCACATATAGCGATAAAGTGATCACTGATCATTCTTCTAATACACTGTTTGTAGATGTGTAGGGTGTAAGAGGTTTGGAAAAGATATTCACAAGATTTTTTTATGCTGTTTTCACAATACATACCAACTATATGAGTGCATTGGAATTTTTTTTGTGCAGAAACTTTTTTTTTCCCTCACTGACTCAAGAAAGATGAGAAAAGTAGAATATACATATAATACAGGCATAAATAGCAGAAGAATTTAATATATCAGACTGTAAAGACTATAACATTGTAGAAACGTAATGTACTATGGTATATTTTTTAACATCATCCCTAGATATCTACCTTGTTTTTAAGGTTTAATTGCACATTTGTTAGTTTTTATAATGCACCTTCTTATTTGATAATAAACAGGCGAAGGATGGTAGCAGGCTTCTTTATACCAAATACATGTAACACTGATTATAGCAGCAGACCTCTATATGACGAGAAACTAACTTACAGTGGTGAGGCAGACATGCTCTTTTCTTTCTGTGTTTCTTTTGTTGTCAGTTGTGCATGAGCAGGGAATGAGCTAGGTGGTTTGCGCCCCTGAGGATACTTTTTTTTTTACTTTTTTCCTGCAGCGTTGTCAGATCCAATGATTCTGCAAACTTTGTGTCTTTGGAGAGCCCTAGGTTCTGCCTGGGTGGGCTTTCCGAACCAGACCATAATGCCACAGATACTCTTTATATGTCACCTGTAGGGGTGGATAAGGGAGCAGCCTCATGAAGCACGGCCGTTGCTGAGTATTTTCGACTGTAGTGACTGTGTTTTTGGTCCAGCTCATGTTTTCTGTCATGTAAAAAGGCACATTGGTGCTTTTATAAAGCATTTTGCACAATTAACAACAGCACAATCTGTTTATAAGGGTGATTACCTCCAGGAAAGAAACTGTTCCTGTGTTTTGAAGTACAAGGTGTACAAGGGTCTGTAGCGCCTGCCAGAAGGGAGGCGGTGGGAAAAAATTGTCCATTGTGTGAGGGGTGTGTAGTGATTTTTCTTTCTGCCTGTTTCCAGGTTCTTGTAGAGTAAAAGTCATGGAGAGTAGGCAGGGAAGCACCAATGATTTATATATTTTTCTGCTTTGTCTCTGTCTTGTCCTGTTTTATGTCTTCCCCGAACCAGACGGTGATGGATGTGCACAGGACAGATTCAATGACATTATAGTACGGTATAGTATAGTATAGACAATACAGTATAGAACTGTATCAACAGCTCCCGTGAGGGACTGTAGGTCCTCTGCTGGGCCTTTTTGAGAATGTGGTTTAGGTTGGTCTCGCATCCCATTTCAGCCCTGCTATTCATTCCTATTTTTGCTTTTCAAAAAGCAAAAAAACCCTGGCTTCTCATCCATAATACTTTTACTGAATTTATGGTTCAAAGTCACATAAGGATAGTAAAATCATTTTAAAAACAGATTACCCTTATTCCCACATAAGGAAGGAATCTCTTCACATTTATCTTGTGTGTTAATGGTAGGTTTGTTGTATATGTCAAATAAGAACTAATAAAACCCAGTTATTCTAGAGATTTCTGTATTTATAGGCTTTTAATAAGAGAAGGTCTGGCTCACAATCTCCATTCCAGTTCACCCAAAGGTGCTCAGTGGGTTAGAGGTCAAGGCTCTGTGCAGGCCAGTCAAGTTCTTCCACAATGAATTCATCAATCCATGTCTTTATAGTCATGTTCTTAGTCATGTTGGAATAGAAAAGGGCCTCCCCCTTAACTGTTGCCACAAGCATTGCATTGTCCAAGACTTCTTGGTATACTGAAGCACTAAGATTGATGGGGATATGGGGCCTGATTGAAACATCTGGATTTAATAAGTAACAAATTTAATAAGTAGCTAATTTAATTAGCTAAAAAATTTTGTTCATATAGTATATGAACATTTATGTACGTGTGTGTGTGTATTCCATAAAAAAAGTAGTAAAATCCTGCCTCTCTACCAAACGCTCTCACATGGCGCGTAGTACGCATGTGTCATGCGTGGAAATACTTGCGCATGCGCGTTGCAAACCGAGCCAAGGCGGTTTTATTAGGTAGGTATTATACCGTGGTTACAATGCCGACCCATTTTCAGGCAAATCCCGCCCCCTTTTGCTAGGATTGGTTACTGGTTAATACAAATAGCTCACCGATTGGATGTCTGACCAGCTCACTGCGTAGAGAAGAAACCGTAGACGCCTCAATCGTGTCGCCATATTGGAGAGAGCAAAGTTCAGTGGTTTTAATTAGAAGTAGAGTAGTAACTCAGATTTTCTCTGAAAATTCTGGCACAGTGAGGAACGTTTGGATTTTAAAAAAGGGGAAAATAATTACTTTAAGAAAGTTGAAAGTTCTAGTAGCATGTGTGTTTTTAGTTAAGGAGGATTTTATATGTTATCAATGTTGTACAACTGACATTAAGGCAGCACTACTTTATAATGGGGAAATTACTAGTAATTTAGTAATGTTTATTCTTTAACTTGTCCCAGTATTTTACCGAATGTTTGATTTCTCTTGCCAATTTGTCTAGTGCTTAATATATACATATATAATACATTTCTATTTGTTGTAGTTAAGTAGAGTACTCTATCTATCTATCTATCTATCGAACAAAAATCCTTGGTGGTCTGTGTTTGAGGTGTTTGCACATTTTTTTAAATACTTTTAACACTTTTTATGTCATACTGTGATCGTGTGACAGGCGTTCCTCACTGTCTGTAACAGTAGGCAGCATTGTCTTACGGCAAAAAAGGGTACGTCGGGCCGAGCTTATAGCTTCTGAAACCCCAGATCAGACTACAGAGTGTCTACAATGGGCGAATAAAACCCTGGATCAGACTGCAGAGTGTCTATAGGGACGGCACATAAGACAGGCGGAAATAAAGGCTGCTGAAACATATGAGCAGCATGAGGAGTGGCAGCGAGTTGATTGGACTCCCCATTTGAAATGGTAGCACACAGGCGTTCAGGATCTGCATTTGGGCGGAGCTGCAGGTAAAACACATGCACGTGGATGGAGCCGCGGGGAACGTCTGCGTCCCTTACTGAATGTTACAGTAGGCATCATCATCAAAATTTATGCCATACTGTGGGCATACCTGTGTGGGAATGAAGTTGCATCATTTAAAAAATCAACAGTAAAAGCCATAGCTATGTATAATAGTTAAAATTAGAGCATTTTCATAAACATACAATGTGATGAGAATTTTCAGGATTGGGACTAAGGCTCGAATTTGCTAGGGATCATAAAGATTGGATTTGAAGTAATGAAAAAAGGTCTTGTGGTGTGATGAGTTCAAAGTGACCCTATTCCAGTATGATGAGTGCATCAGAGAGTTGCTTCAGGTGGTCAGCAATGTTATGCTGCTGCAATAAAATTAAGTCAGCTGATGACTTGAATGAACTGAATGACCAGGTTATGACATCTGTGGAGTTTTTCTTCCCTGCTTGCTCGGCATATTCCACAAATTGTGTAAGAGGGATTTTGAAAGCATGAGGAATCATTTTCACACATGAACTGGTCACCACATTGTATGCTGTAATCAAAGCTAAAGGTGATTGAATGAAATCTTGATTGAATGACTTTTTTAGTAGCCAGGCAGTGTATTTGCATTTGCAAACTTTTTTCCTAGCATCAGACCAGTTCCAAGCTGCAGTTCATACCTTCATTTTATTCTTGCTTTTCAAGACCTCGGAAGTTTGCACTGTAAGTCAACTTCTTGGCCACATCCTGACTGATGGCAGGCCATTCTTGCCTAATGAATGCTTGGCGAATTTGTGAGTTTTTGTTTATCCGCCTGCCTCCTGAGGATTAACCACAAGTTCTCAATGGGATTAAGGTCTGGGGGGTTTCCTGGCCATAGACCCAAAATTTTTATTGTTCTGTTCCCCGAGCCACTTTATCACCTTTACCATATTTTCCACGCTGGGAAATGGGAGATAGTTGGGAGAAGGTGCTCTTGGGGGACGTTTTTGTCCGAAGACAAAATTATTCATGGCTGTGTTCTTAGGCAAAATTGTGATTGAGCCCACACGATTGTCTCAGGATGCTTTACTGTTGGCATGACACAGGACTGATGGTAGCGCTCCCCTTTTCTTCTTCGGACAAGATGTTTTTCCGGATGTCCTAAACAATCAGAAATGGGATTCATCAGAGAAAATGGCTTTACCCCAGTCCTCAGCAGTTCAATCCCCTGTACCTTCTGCAGAATAGCAGTCTGTCACTGATGTTTTTTCTGCAGATAAGTGACCTTCTTGAAACGTATGGGGGTGAATGCTGAACCAAAATAACTGACACCCACAAGTGTGAACACACCCTTGATCTGGTCCTTTCCAATATGGCGGATGCCTTGACGTAACAGAGGCGCCATGAACAGCAGCTAATGCCAGTGCGTGAACTATTCGGCAATGCAGAGAAAAGTGGGCGGGATTTTTTTTTTCTTTCTAGAACACGGGTGTGAAAGAAAGCGCTTCGGATAAAAGAGACAAGAGACTCTTTGAGAATATTTTCACTTTATGTAGATGGTTAACGGGAGCAGTGAGCGTGTACAGCCTGAAATCAGCAGCTCAGATGATTTAACTGCGGAGATTTGCGACGTTTTGCGACAGCGGGGCTGCGGCGGCTTGCGCTTCGCTCCCAGCTCAAGAATGTAGCGGGAAGAGAAAGCGTTAACGGCGAGAGCAGCAGGTAAGACGACGGCGATGTCACGGAGAATTGGTGTTTAACGCGTTAAATATCCCTGCCTTCGGGGTGTGAATTCGCCGTAGCGCGCGGTGTAGGGACGCCGTTAGCTGCGCTGCTAGCCGTAACGCTATCGGTAACGGTGCTTCCCCCCAGCAACTGGGTGTTAATCAGTGTGTTTATCATCTTAACACCGTCTGCCTTCTCACACACACACACACACACACACACACACTCTTCTTTAACACTGAACGCACATTCTAAACCTTGTAAACTAGTCTTTCTTTAAATATCCCGTTCCGTTTTATATTTCGTTGCGTCACGGATACAGTGTACATTAAAGAGTTTCCATCGCTTTCATCTAATTGATTTCGCGCGCGCACACACACACGTAGACTTCCTTGGTTACGCGTTGCTTGGAAGCATGGCAGGAATAGATCCTTACACACACTCACACCTCATCACCACCTGTTCTCACTCTCTCACACACAGGTGTTGAAAGTCAGTGTTTTTTTCCTCAGGGGGGTTAAGTAGATAATGCACGCTCAGGAAGTCACCTGATGACGTCAGAGATCAATATACTGTGCACATCCGTCATAATCATAATGGAAAGGTGTAAATTTCTCAAAACATGCTAGAGGTAATCCACGCCCCAGGGTGGTGTGATGCGACACGGTGAGGAGGAACAGTGTGGATTATTATTCTTCATGTAGTCACAGTCTGGAGTGTGTCACTCCACTTATAACAGAGCGATTTGCCAAATACTATTAGTTTATTAATAAAACATCATGTTGTTGTGCGTTGTCACGGTCCTTGTCACACACACCAGAGAGACTAGTTAGTTAATCCAGTGTTTTTCCCCCACAGGTGGGCGAAATATACCTGCTGTCACTGCAGAAGTGGTCTACAAACAAACAAACCACAAATGCATATGGTCTTTTACCACAATATTTTGATTCATTTAATATTTCTATTATTTTCGCTTTTCAGAGATCCAACCTACCAACCCCTTCTCTCCATCTACCCATATGTGAAGAATAAGACCAAGTAAAAATATGAGGAACTAAACACTCATTGGTGTACAAACATGTGGATGGCGCTGTTTGTCAGAGCATGTATTCCTTTAAAACCTTTATTTATTTTGTTTATTTTTAGGGCTCATGATTGTGCAATATATAGTGAGATCCTTTTTTTTTTTTTTTTTTTTTACCACAACCCGGGCAATATGATGAACTGAATTCTATTTCATTTTAACCAAATATGGTGGAACGGTGTCTTAGAGTCTTACAGTCGCATTGCACCTCCAGCGTCTTGGTCCGATTCCTGCCTCGGGATCTGTGTGCACCGAGTTTGCATGTAAGTTTTCGTGCTTGATGGGTTTTCTCCGGGTACTCAACATTGGCCTGCACTGTTCCTAGAGTGATGGATGGAACTAAATCTTAAGCACAAGAACAATTTCGTTTTTCCGTTGTTAAGCAAAAGGTCTTTGGTCACAGCACAACAAACTACCGAACTGACTGTTTAGATATTCACAAAAGACATCCTGACAAAGTCAGGAAAATGCTGATGAGGAGAAAAGCGTGAGTGAGAGAAATATGTATCTCTGTAAATATGTATTGTATGAGAGAGTGAGAGAGAGAAGTTGTAGAAGTGAAATAGACATAAGGGAAATGGTTGTGGACAAAGTAATATTGCAGTGTGTGTGGGGGACTTTATGGTGGTCAGTGTTTGGGAATGTTTGGTCAGGTTCACTTTCATGCTACCTCTGTCCTCAGCAACTTTGTAACTACTCTACTCGTCACGAACTAGCTGTGCTGAGCGTCTGCAGTAGCTCATCGCATTTAGCTATGTTGCAGTGATTTCTTGCTCCACTACTGCTAGCTTTGAATTCTTATTAGGACGACATTACAAAATGGTGAGTGGAAATGAAGCTCCAAGAAAGGAAATGTTAGGTTTCTGGTTAATGTACAAATTATCTTGCACATTGTTGTTTGGAAATCTTGTAACTGGTTGAGAAGAGTGGCCAGTGTGTGTAGGTCTGTCACATCCTGACGTCCTGGGATTTTCTTGTCATGTATGAATGTGCAGTATCTGAGCAGCGAATTGTCTGAAAGCTGAGCAGCTGTCAGCGGAGACGTCTTTAGACCCATGTCATGTGACCTTACAATTGCATAATATAGTTATAGCCTGTTGGGTTCTGTACGCAAAAAAATAAACAAAAGGAGCATTTTGGATGTCTTAGCCCATTTAAGACACTTCGGCTCATTTACTACAGGTACAGTAACGTTGCTTCGTGTTTCCTCTATCTAATAATCCTCATGTGAGCATTTTGGAAAATGAAATGGTGTGCCTTGGAGAGAGAGAGAGAGAGGGAGCAGGAGAGATTGGCTATGACTCGAGAGACGACGTGATTTTGCTCTATCGCTGATGATTACTGTTGATGTAGCGTCCTCTAGCAATGGGCTCTACTCCGAGTTATTTTTTTTTTTCTTTCTTTTTCAAAGCTGGTGCAAAAAATTAAAGTTTCCACTTGGACCTTTTGTCAAGTAGAACCTTTAATAATTTCTCGAGAGGGACTACCGAATAACACTAGGGTTCTTAAAAGGCTCTAATTACATCCTTGTTGTGATACAGACCCTGAGCACGACGACACATCACCTCTGATCATTTAGTTAGTTAGGTTTGGTCTTGAATGTTTTATTTCCCTTTATTCCTTTACTGCACTGCCACGTGTCCTGAAAGCTAAACAATGTGAATTCTGTCTCGCTCTGTTGGGTATTAAAGTGCTCCTGTGGGTACTGTCGCTGCGTGAGACCGTCCCGCTGTATTTAGTTACCTTTCTAAGAGACAGGAGTCAAGAGGCCTCTGTAATGTAACAGGATATGAAAGCAATGTGGTCTCTCCAGTGTCCTAATGTCTCTCCTGTGGTTCTTGTTCCATTTTTTTGGTCAGGTCATTACATATTAGAGATGAGGGTGATGTATCAGGATTTTTTTTGTGTGGCAATTCATCCATCACCATTTAAAAAAACAAAAGTTTTTTGATATATGGTATATGGTTGCATTTGATTTGGTTAAATGTTGCAGTTCCTCTATGATCCTACAGGTGGTGTGTGAAACTATTCACACAAGGGCAGCACAGCATCCTGTGTGGAGGAGTGAATTATTTGCCAAGTTAGTTTAGAATTGTAACAAAACCTAAAAAATAATATTGAATTGAGATAAATCTCAATACACCAAAAAGCATTGTGATATCATATGTTTTTTTTTTTTTTCCTCCGTTATATCAGCGCTTTCCATTCAAGGCTACTGTCTCCCCAATCCGTGATGTGCAGTTGTGAGCGTGTTCATTCATCAGTTCATTTGAAACTGCAGTGTGAGCAAAAGTGGATGCCCCATTTGTGGTCTGAGTGTCGAAACAATTCACAGAAGAAAATTTTTTAAAAAATAAGCGTTTGGATATCTGCAAACAAAATTTGGACAACCATCAGCTGGAAAATTGATGCTTACAGTGTTTTTTGTTTCTCAAGGGCCAATATTGGAACGTTTATCAGAAAAAAGATTTAACAGGTTAAACACAACAGTTCTCGTTACATTGAGAAGTTAAGTGAAGAGCTGAAGCCTTAACTTTGGATCAAATGCAGAGGACTGCTATCCAAGGGCATTGTGACCCATCATGAAGATGCACCAACCAAACACTTCTGCTCAGTCTGTCGGCACTCTGCAAAAGCTTTGTTTTGAGGTGTTAAAGCATCCTCTCTCCCTATAGTTCTGATCTCGCTTCATTGAACTTTGACCTATTTGGTCCCCTAAAAGCCGTACGAGGACGAAGGTTGATGATGAAGAGGAGACGGCTGTGTATTTGCGTTAAAACATTTAACTTGGGAATGTAAAAGCTTGTTGACGGATGGACAAAGTGTGATGAAAACCAAGAGTGCTGGTAATTTTTGACTCACCCTCGTGTATATGCGCAGCTTTTGAGCATTAGGTACAATGTCGGCAAATAAATTTGAGGATTAGTAATGCAAGTTTCCAATTCTACCATATGTAAAATAAATGCTAATTTTTATCAGGAATTTTTTGTACAAAGATTCTGCCTAGTGTGTTTAAAGAAACAAAAAATTAAATTCTTGAGTCTGATTGTTCCTTCTGTGGTTTTGGGGTACAATTGTGAAATGGTGTAGAGCTTCTGTTATACCAACCGAAATGTTTTTGTGCCTGATCATCAGCAATTCATGTGACTTTAATGTGCGACAATCTCTCTCTACAGTCACTCAGCTAAACGTCCAGAAATGCTTGTTGTGTTTGTTGCGTACGCATTTTCTCCTCAAAACCAGTGCGTCGTGGTCATGACATTCGTTGTCTCTGTAAAGAACGCCGTGTTACCACACCCTAAAGCAAGCAGCTCGGCCTTTCAGTAGGAAACAAACAGCCAGAATGGCCGCCCATAGTTTTTCAAGCATTAGTGATTTTTCCGTCTTTGGATGTCTGAGGACGCCGTTTAAAAAGCTGTCTTAACTTTTTTTCCAAACAGACTTCAAGCGAGACGACTACAAGTCCGCGAGTTTTTCAGCCAAGCTTGCAGCCATGTTGGAAGAGGACATGGAGGTGGCCATCAAGGTGGTGGTTGTGGGAAACGGTGCCGTCGGAAAGTCGAGTATGATCCAGAGATACTGCAAGGGCATCTTCACCAAGGATTACAAGAAGACCATTGGCGTCGACTTCCTGGAAAGGCAAATATTGTAAGTGCCCTGTTTGCTCAGACAGATTTTTTTGTTGTTGTTAATGAGCTCTGCTTTTCACTCTCTTAGTCATCAGTGGATGTCTGGGTTTCTTGCTATTTATTTATTCAAATCAGATTTTGTTCACTCTTTTATAAACTTGTCATGAAAAAGCTTACAGTATTTTATTTTTTTTCCCTCCCCTTCACATAATTAATAGCACGTGATCAGCGCTCCTTCAGACAGGACGTTCTTCATGTGATTTAGTCTTTTAAACTGCCAGAAGCTTTAATGGTGTGTATGTGTTTATGTATAGAGTCCTGAGTGTGATTGTCTTACGTAAAAAAATTAATCCGAGGCCATTGTGACTAAGATTCTGACTCATCACTGCTAGTCAGCGTGCGGACAAAAATGTGCAGCAATCAACAATGGAAACTTGCTAAGCCGGAGTCCTGCTGTCTCAGAGCCATGCTGATACACAAATGAATTATTTAATACTGGTGAGGGGAGCGGGGTGAGCAGCGTTTTAACGTTTTACAAGATTTAAAGACCGAGAGCGCAATTTTAACAGCTAATCCATTGTTTGAAATCTTTACAAACAATTTACAATTGAAGGATACGACGAGAATTTTTTTTTTCCCTGTTTGGGTTCGAGTATGATTAGGTTCGTCAACTATTAGCATATTGTTAAGTTTGTTTAATATTAATCTTATTAGGATATGAATGTAATGTTAACAGTGAACCGTTGTATATAATAGACACCATGAGCTCAGGAAAATGTGAGGCGTTCCCATAGATCAGTTCGATCCTGATAAAGTGCTGGAAAATTGATGCATCGGATACAGGAATTTTGAAATAAATAAAATAGATGAAAATACAGAGTCATAAACAATGTATACCCATTTCAGGAAAAGAAAAATATTATGATGTATATTATATTAACATAATATTACTAATATTATGTTATCATATGTATACTAATATAGCATAGTAATAAATGTATATTAAAGTATTGCAATAAATAACAAATTTAGGATGATAAATTTAGTATGGCCATAAATTTAGTATTCAAATTTTCTTTTATAGTATATTCTGTTTAGTATTAAAAAATTTTTCTTTTCCTGAAGTGTGAGGAACTGTATATGGAAAGTGTAAAGGGCAGCTGTTCCAGTTTAGTTGTCGATAGTACAAATGCACTGATGTGTGTAATTAACCGGAGCTAATTATGATTCACATTCCACACGCACATGTTTTTGCTTTGCTAATCTGTGAAATCTTCGGCTCATGTGTGTTTCAGAGTAAATGATGAGGACGTGCGTTTGATGCTGTGGGACACGGCGGGTCAGGAGGAGTTTGACGCAATCACTAAGGCTTATTACAGAGGTGAGGTTCACCAGCAAGTTTAAAAAGTTTTTTTTTTTTTTTCACTTTTTTTTTTCTGCCAAACATCTAAAATATAATTTTGTGAATATTCTATATGGAGTAAAGTCTTAAAAGTAATTACTGGTTTATTGTAAGTTATGCACTTTTTAAATACCAATACCCTTTATTTATTGTTATTTGTACATTGTGCACTTTGTAGGTGCTCAGGCCTGCGTACTCGTCTTCTCCACTACGGACCGGGAGTCGTTCGAGGCCATCAGCACCTGGAGGGAGAAAGTGGAGATGGAGGTTGGAGACATTCCCACTGTTCTGGTGCAGAACAAAATCGACCTCCTGGATGACACAGTGATTAAAAAGTAAGACTGAGTCTTTACTCTCAGCCTCCTAATGCACAGTACGACTGCAGATTTTATATCACCCAAATGAGGATGGGTTCCCTTTTGAGTCTGGTTTCTCGAGGGTTCTTCCTATTGCCATCTCGGGGAGTTATTCCTTGCCACCGTTGCCCTCGGCTTGCTCATCAGGAACAAATTGATAATTATGATTTATATATATTTCCTCACACATGCCAAACTCATTTTACGTATTTTTTTTCCATTGTTAAAAGAGACATACATAAATAAATTAATTTAATTGAATTTATTCTCCTGTACTGTAATGATCCGTCATTCACGTTACATTAATATCGAACACTCTTTTCGTTGCAGTGAGGAAGCAGAGGGTCTTGCTAAGAAGCTGAAGTTGAGATTTTATCGGGCTTCGGTCAAAGAGGATCTTAATGTCAATGAAGGTTGGTAACACTGTGACAGTAATGTGACTGATCTTACAGGGACAGGTAATGAATGAAATGACATCACTGCTTGGTCAATAAAATGACGCATCAGTGGCCAGTCATGGTCAGTTTATTATGTGAGTAAAAGCATACTTAACTCTCAGCTAAATATCATACAAAATGCAAAAGATAGAAACCGTGTAATATTAGCTGTGATGTGGGAGGGTAAAGTTTACTAACTGATATAGCACTTATTTTAAATATTTAAAAATATATTTTAATTTTTAAGGAACCAAGCCTAGAGACATGACATTTTGTGCAAAGGTTAACAACATTTTATATGCAAAAGCTAACATGGATGCTTAATTTAATATTTAACTTTGTTTCAGGACACAATATAAGGTTTAATTAGTCTGTTATTCAAATATTTCCAATTCATTTTTTATCCAAAGTCCTAATAAAACAAATGAAATAATCATATTTCTAAAAATGTGCATATCGATTTTAGCAGGAGGTCTTTTTTTAGGAATTAAGCAGTAGCAGTTCTACTGTATATAAGTGTTGCTGCAATGAAACTGTCCTCCATGTAGTCTGTAGACCTGGCCATAACAAAAGATATTAATATTAATGAAAATGATCATTGTCGTTTTCTATTGCCAGCTGTACATAACCCTGTTTGGTTGATCTGTCCTGACAGCTAAATGTGATTCTGGTATATTAGTATTTATTTCCCTACTGTAATTGCACGGTTATTCTGTCTTATAGTTTTTAAATATCTAGCGGAAAAATACCTGCAGCGACTGAAGCAGCAGACAGCTGAAGATCCTGAAGTCGTTCACACATCAAGCAATAAAATTGGTGAGAAAGAAAATGATACACATTTATTAATCTTCTGCGTGTTCGTGTTAGAATTTCAAGTTTATGGGCCTCCGAGTGGCGCAGTGGTAAAGTGCTCGCCCTATCATCCGGAGATCCCCGGGTGATACTGTTACCTCTCACAGCCGGAGGCCTAAAGAGAGCTGATTGGCCGAGCTCTCTCAGAGGGGAGGGATGAGAGGTACCTTGTGCTCCCACATTAATCACGGCTCTA
>JAOVVA010000041.1:6421356-6445031 GCA_028565275.1 Leiocassis micropogon
TATATATATATATATATATAGTCAGGCTTAATT
This sequence comes from Leiocassis micropogon, assembly GCA_028565275.1. Classification (NCBI taxonomy): domain Eukaryota; kingdom Metazoa; phylum Chordata; class Actinopteri; order Siluriformes; family Bagridae; genus Leiocassis; species Leiocassis micropogon. The sequence continues at coordinate 6,421,390 of JAOVVA010000041.1, forward strand.
CCATAAAATTCAAACTATCAGGTGGTATCAAAAAGTTTTGAGACTAATTTTGTAACACGCCAACAGATGGCAGCACAGTCACAGAGAGCACCGACCTTCATAAGTCTGTGTGTCAAAAGACATCGTCCTGTGTACATCAGGAACTGTGCGACTGGTGCTATTCTGACCACATGCACAACCACATCGTTAAAACTCAATGCTCCAGAATGAAATGTCCCGGAAGTGGCAGGAGCGCTGGGAGCGCTGTGCTGCTGCTCAAGAGTACTACTTGGAAGGTGATAGTGTGTAAATACAAATAAAATAAAGTACTTTCTTGTAAACAGAGCAAATCTCAAAACTTATACCACCTCATATTTAGAATTTACAGCCTTTTTTTTTAAGAATAAAAAATAAAAATTTCTCCACTTTTACAGGCTCAAAATGAATTCAATAAGCTCACAATCATAAATGTTAAATATCCAAGGCAAAGAAATTGAATGATTTCGCAGAGCAGTCACCTGGCCGCAAACCAACTGAGCCCGAGTCTGCCTTATTGAAGACAAAACTAAAGAAAGACACACAAACAAGCAGGAACTAAAGATAGCTGCAGTAAAGAATTGGTAAAGGAAGAAAGAGCAAGTAAAGTAAAAGGTAAATAGAATTTAAAAAACTGTACCTGCAATTTAGAGAAATTAAGCAATTTTTGCTTAGGAACCCATAGACAGCAGCACATCCTCCCTTGAGCTGCTTGTCTTCAATAAGGCAGACTCCGGCTTGATTGGTTTGAGGCTAGGTGACTGACTCTTTTCTATAAAAACAATAAATTTCCTTGCCTTGGGGATTTTGTGTTTTGAGAAAAATCACTTCAATCGTTGCTTGCTTCATTTAAAAAAAACGTTGTGAGGTACAGAGGCAAAAATACAAATTGGCCAATACATATGGCCTGCCCTGACTACATCTCAAACATAAGGGCATTTTTTTCTGTTAGCTCCTAAAGACATAGAAATAGCAACAACCTCAAACTCAGAAAAATATTTTCTGGCACAACTGCACCAAGTAATGCGAGAGAGGCGGCTCAGCTAGTACGCACTTTATGCAACAATCAGCTGTCGTCCTGATTAGCCTTAAAGTTGAAGCTTATCTATCTGTTTGAGCAGAGAACAGATAAAGAGGTGAGATTAAAGAAGTAAAGTGTGTATTGTTAACATTAGGTAGAGGATGCAATATCTCTGCATGGTGTCATAGTATTGTATCATAGGAAATCGTCAGGAATGGTGAAAATAGACCAATGAGAGCAATTTAAAATTAAGTTTGAATTAACTTAGAATGTCATTCCAACATTCATGAATTTCAAAGATTAATTAATCAAAGATCAATTATGATGATTGATATACAGTATATGATTTTCAGGGCTAAATAACGGTAACACCACAATTACACTTAGTTTTCTTTATTTACTCCATAGAACACAAAACATTTAACAGTCGGTACTTGAACAACATGAAAATAAATGATCAATGGTGTGTGGGTGTATAGCTCCTCATCAAAAGTCCACCAGACTTCTCTTCAGAGCTTCTTCCATTTCTGTTAAAGTGAGGAAATCAGAAAAGAAAGTTAGATGGCAAGTAATTCCTTTGTACAGCTCATATGTGTGCGCAGAAAACTGTAAAGTATATATAATTAGCAAGTGAGGAGGAAATGGTGACACTAAAAAAATTAATAAATACACAGAAAAGAAGTAGTTCATTTTAATGTGTGAATCATGTGGTGAGAATATTTCACATATTGTTCCAGTTTCATTGCCTGAATCTTTCCTATATATAAAAAACCCTTCATATTAATATAATTATTCGGTATGTAGCCTTGGTGGAAAACAGAAGTTCTCCTGTTTTCTAGTATTTCTTCATCACACTTTCCACCTCAGCTTCAAAAATTTTTTCCTTCCCGAACTTTCCACATTTGTATTATAACAACCTGGAAATGAAATGAACTTAACTGGCACAATGTCATAATACACTGCCTGGTCAAGGAATAAAAAAAGGTTTCCATTTTAGACGGGCCAAATTACTAGGCTGCATCAAGCACCAAAAACAATTAATTGAAATTACTGTACTTAGGTTAAGAACTGTCCAACACTTTATTAACACCTGTAAGTGCTGTGCTGAACCTCCAACTTCATGAAGGAAATGTGGTCAGAAAAAACATGAATGACGATCACTTGAGCGCTTATTAAAGATGAGGGTAAATTTTTGCTATGTTTAATAGTGAACGTAAGCGCATTTCCACATTTACAATGTGACAAGAACTCTCAGGATTGAGATTAAACAGCAGTGTGGCTATAATAATAAGACCACTTGATAGCGTGTGGTTTTGAGAGCATGAGGAATCATTTTCATACATGAATGTGGCACCACACTGTGCACTGTAATCAAAGACAAAGGCGTCAAATTCATCTCATTTTTGTAGAGAACGTTTTTTTTTTTTTTGGCCAGGTAGCATGTGAGGAAAATTATTATACTTATTAAAAGATGTGATTGCATATTGATGTTATATTCACCCTGGTGCTGACAAACCCCTAAATTAGTCTTCCCTCAAAAGCACACAACAGTCAACGTGAAACATGCTTGTAGAAATGCCCTTTATCTGCAGGGACCAAAAAAAAATGGTCAGGTTTTAGAGAAGATGGATAAAGCCTTTCTAAAAGTCAACTCTTGAGTTTAATTTTATCATCAGTATGATGTACACTTCTACTTCCTAACCAATCCGAGTTAGAGAAATTTGACTAATTCTGCACTAAAGTTTAGTCACATTAAAGAGACTTAACAGAGCCCCAAACACCACCGTGTGTAAAGAAGGTCTCAGATAGTGCTTCCTTATCACCCCAGCTCTCCTCTTCCCTTTAACATCCCAGTGTGGGTTACCAAGCTTTCAAGATTTTAGTTATGCTGGTACCTCTTTTCAGACACACAAAGCTGGCAAAAATGAACACATGAGTAATGAATACAAGGTCAGTCATCCACTTTTAGAAATAATGTGCACATTGAGGAAACTGTTGGGTGAGAAAAAAAAATTGAAAAAAAGAATACCTTGACCCACCCTGGTCAAATGATGTTGGCTTCTTCGCTTCTTCTGCACTTAAAGCCAAAGCCATTTTAATCTCCTCATCAAAGTCATCTGAGGAAATATAAAGTTAAATATACACATATAAATAAATTTATAAAATGTACACACATGCAGACTTGAATAAAATAACTAGATTCTTGAAAATTCACCCTGGTTTGCTTTGGAGATGGTGCTTGAAGCAATGGCTGTTTTTACATCCTGAAACTCCTCAGCTAGAAATGGAAACAGGCCAGTGAGTATATTAATTTCCACTTTGTGGCATAACTGTAGACAAAAATAAGTTTCACTCTGGAAACAATTTAGAAATTCTTGTTTAACCCTCACCATTTTTTTCAGCAGAGATTTCCTCTGCGTTCAGAATCTTCATGAACGGTTCGTCCACCTTGCTCGATCCACCACATCGAGAGGACACACATGGCTCCAGTACGCAGTGACGAGCGTGGTAATGTGCATGGAAACTGGGCACGTCCTTGTGGCTCTTGGAACATGACTCACAGATGACGTCAAAGCTCCTGTCCTTGCCCAAAGCTTCATGCTTTAAGTGCATGTGTGTTTTCATTTCAGCGTAAGAGGATGTCTTTGCTGAGCATTGGTGACAGAAGTATCTGCATTTGCCTTCTATGGCCAGCTGCTTCATGCACCTTGTAAAGGTGGCCTTGGTTTCACCTTTCTCTTTTTGGGAGCCCATGCATGGACAGAGTTGGGGAAGGCTTTTACTTGTTGTTGGTACCTCTTCAGAACTCTCTGGGACTGAGAGAGATCCATCCTCTTGTTTGTCCAAGCGGTAGTAATCCTTGCTGTGCAGGCTGGCGTAGTGATCAATGAACTCCTGCTCGGAGTCATACATCATGCTGTCACAGAGTCCGCAAAAGTAGCGAAGGAGCAGCTGATTATTGTGCTCGTTAGCACAGTGCCTGCGAAGGGTCGACTCTTTAAAGAACTTCTGTGGACAGTGGCCACAAGCGAACCTCTGGAAGCTGTGACTGGTCACATCGCCGCAATGCTTTAGCACCACTGCTTCGGAGTCGAATATTTCCTCACACATTCGGCACAGCCACCGTTCTTTGCTTTGGATATTGTGTGGAGTGCAAACAGCTGGCCTGCTGCCTGCTTTGGTGGACGATTTCTGAGGAGGACAAGGCGAGATTTCCTCTTTCGATCTTTCTCGTTCTTCATAGAAGGTGTGCCCTTGATGGGAACCACCAACATGAGAGAGGATGTCCTCAATCCTTGGCATGTCTAATTTGCACAGCCTGCAGTGGTAGAGGAAGTTGGACAGATGAGCGCCGCCATGGAACCTGCTCATGTGCAGACGAGCGATGGATGGCTCGCCCATTAGCTTACCGCAGACGGCACATTTGTGAAAGATCTGGTTGGCTGCTAGAAGATGCTTGCTGGCTTGATCCTCCTCCAGGAAGTGCAGGCCACATTCACAGAACCAAGCGAGGTTCGAAGGTCCATCACATATCACTTGAGGACTTGAGCTAGAGAGTCTCTGCCGCTTGGCAGGAGACAAAATACAGTCGTTTTCGTCTCTTTTATCTCTATGCGATGAAGATATGGTTGCACTGGCATGTTTAGAGGTGTGACTGGCGGTAGCCTTGAGACCATGTCGAATTTCACTGTAATTGCTGTAGACTAGAAGTGCTCGCTCCATGCTGTTAATCATCTCTACTTCATGCTGTGTTTGTTCTCTGTGTTCCTCCACCTGTCTTTGGCGTAAGAAGATTTTGGAGCAGGAAGTGCACTGGCTCAAAACTCTCAGCTGCTTCATGACATCAGCCACACTCTGATCGGCTTGTGCAATAGCGCAGCCCTGTCTGCAGAGCACACTGGAAGTGGAGAAAGGGCACAATAGCACCTCATAATGTAATAAAATATGTAATATCATCATCTTGACTGTGGTTTCTCATTCATCCAAGGGAATTTCATACATGAAATGATAAGGGCCCATAGACGAGTGACAAAATATTTAAATGAAGGTTAAGATGACATTTTAAGCATGCACAAATTTTATACATAAAACCAACTTACTTGAAGTGAGCCTTGGCTTCCATGTGTGAATTAAGCACCTTTGAGCAAGCTGTACATCTGACTCTAAATGCAATATCTTTACATAAAGCAATTAGCCGGTTCTTTGCATATTGTGGAACTGGAATTGGCCCTGATGACTTCATCGCTGCAATGAAAAAAATGAACATAAACATGAGCTGTAAAGCATTTTTACCGCATGTGGGAAAAGCGAATAGCTTGAAGTAGTTTGGAGTAAGGCATCGGGACTAACCGTGCAAAGAGCCAGACTGAGCGGAGTGGTTTTTGGCTTCCATATGCTGGAGACAATCGTTTTTGAGGTTAAACAGGAGGAAACATATGGGGCAAGCGAAGCAAACAATCAACAGGCAGGTTTGAGAGCTGTCATGACCAGCTGCATTAGAGGAGGACAACTGAAACAGCAATCAAACACAACAGGTTCAATTCAGATGTTGAAGGATTTCAAATTAAACTAAAGGGAATGACTGACATTTCATTCATTATTTTATATTTATAAATTCATTATTTTACATTATTTATAAAAAAAAACAAAAAAAAAATCTGCAATCTGCTCCTTTTAATGATTTATAAAGGAAAGATGCGATTTTATGAAACAAGGGCAGACCTCAGAGTCCAGATGCATTTTCCAGTGCTCTTTGGTGTCAAAATGACGGCCACAGGCCACACAGGCGTACACAGACGCGGGGCTTCCCTTAAGCGTGATAGTGGGATCACAGGGAGAGTGGTCAAATCTATAAAATCAACACAAGTAAGATTAAATCACAACTACACCAAAGTACCATTGTTCTATAAGATATCTAGGAATTTTCACACAACATAAAGAAAATTTATATTTTACTAAAGGAAAGCAGCTTTAAGAGCCACCATACTGTAGCTTTCTAAGGAGCTTCATGTCTATCAGTTCATCTGTAATTTTTATTGAAAAATGAAATAACTCATACTAGTGTACTCCAATGGTAAAATGAAGAAATCCTTTGTAATATATGTACATGGTACAGGTCTGTAAACCCAAGTCAAGGTAAGCAGATATACACAGGTGCACACAGGAGCAACCCAGTTCGAATAGATGTAAAACACTTACCTTTTAAGGTGACCCTCGAGCAGAGGGACATTGTCATATACACGTCCACAGTTGATGACGGGGCAGGTTTGAGGGGAGGACCTTAACAAGGGATTGGGAGCAGATCTGCGCCTCCAGCCCATACCAGTATTAACGATACCAGGCTTTAGTCCTGAGGGGAAAAAGACGTTCATGGAAATGTTCTGCTTTACATAAAAATGAAATATTAAACAAATTATACGAAGGGCATTCAAGTCAAAAACGGGACTTTTGATGAAAATTTCTCAGGAATGAAGGTGTTAAACCTATTGACATTTAAAGAAGACTGCAAGCACAGTACAGTGCCATGAAACATGTACGTCTGTGAATGATAATTCCGGCCGAGGTGCCTCAGAGCCAACTGCAGTCATTCCTGTGAACATTCAGAGAGCGGAACACCCGGTCCTTGAAAATCCTTGAAAACTATTCGCCATCTTGCAGAAGAGACGCATGTGTCTGTGGGAACTGTACACACAATCATTCACAAACACCACTTGCACATTACAGGAAGTCGGCTAGGAGTTATTGCTACCGTCCCCTGTGCAGTCCTGATCTCTCTCCAAGCCATTTCCACATGTTTGGCCCATTAGAGGAGTTCCTAGGAGGCCAGCGCTTCAGATGTGAAGCAGGCAGTCCAATCATGGCTCCGGCATACTGGGAGAACTTTTTCCACCATGACGTAATCCAAGCACTAGTGAAACACTGGGATAAGTGCATTAATGTAGCAGGGGATTATATAGAGAAATAAGGTAGTTTTGCTCTCATAACTGTGTTCTGTTATTTTGCACAATCAAAAGTCCCGGTTTCGTCTTGAATGCCCCATGTACTAGGTCACACACACAAAACAAACTCTTCTCCACCAATTTACAATAAGCTATGTAAGGTGAGGTCAACCTGGCATTTTCAGCCAGATGTCCACGCAGCGCTTGGCATCACTGCTGTCCTCGTTGCTGCATCGAGTCACTGCCAACTCACGACGCCCGTGAGCTTGCTGCGAGATCATCTTCTCCTAAAGGGCAAATACAACCATGGCCCTTGCTACATGCCGAACACATGCATGCTACATTTATCAGAAGTGTATAATATTCTTCAGTTCATCATTATTCCCAAGTACAGACCTTAAACGCTTTGCACTTTTCTGCCCGCTCCTTCTTCTCCACAGCAACCTGGCGAGCCAGTCGATCCAAGGTTGATGCTGCTTGGGCCTTCTGTCTGTTCACCTGTTCCTCAATCTGGCAATATCATTTTAAACAGGGGAAAAAGTAAAGATAATTATTCTAATTGCACATACTTTGACACACCGTATAAACATCAAGTAAGGGGTTCAAGTTAAATAATCTAGAAATTAGAGCATAGGTGGAGAGAGAAATGTTTCAGAACGCTTATTCACAATGCTCATGCTAATATCCGTTCAAAACTATTCATACTGTTTTTGTCTTTCCTGTTCTACACCTGCATACTGTAATGATTTACAATAATTTTTAGCCAGAGTCACCCAGAAGAGAATGGGCTTTCTTTTAATTCTGGTAGTCAGCTTCCTCTCAGGGCTTCTTCCTCATATTGTTTCAGAGGTTTATTTTGACATTGTCACCACTGGCTTAACCATTAGCGATCTAAATATACATCAACATCTGGATTTCCGTAAAGCTTTTCTAGCTTTGTGACAGCGTCCATTGTTAAAAGTGCTACAAACATAAAACTGAATGAACTGTGTGGATCACTCCAACTACACACATCTCATATTTTTGCCTTATATTAGATACAAATTATTCCATACTAGCGCAAGCGGGAAAATAATTTTTAGAAATAGATTAAAGGTAAAAATAAACTGATCAGTTTTAATGTAATCAGTTACATTGTTATTTCAGGTTAAAACCCATTTACATATATGTCTGCAACAAAGATGAACCTTATAATTTTTTAACCCTCATGCTGTGTTCTGGTCAAATCTGACCGATTTACATGTTTCCTCTCTAAAAAAAAAAGTGCAGTGAATTTTATCCATTTCTCATGAGGTTCGATGACTTTGTTCACAAATGGCATTTGAACACACAAAATACATTTGAAATATTTGTATAAAAATTTGTGCGTGTTTTATGGAACTTTTATACATTCACGGTGTTCCTGGTCAAAAATGACCGGTCATTGAATGGGTAAGACTACAATTAGTGTATAAAACAGAGTTCAAGCACATTTCTACAGTCACACCCAAACATGCCGGTGTCTTTAAGCTGACACACAAACATGCATGCGCCAAGACACACACACCAACACAGCCACAGACACGCTTCTTATGCCCCTTTTTTTTCTACTATGGCAACCCACATGGGAACCTATTGACAACATAATTTTTACCACACCTGTATAAAAACAAAACTGCAACATTGTTTCAGTCATACAACTTTCTTGCTGGTGTGGTATATACAGCTTTTTGAGACCTTACTCACATTTCAGTCTTTGGCAGCATGATATACTGCACGTGAAGCTGTGGAATTATATTTGACGACAGTGATGAGGAGGAGAAATGACAGGTTGACAGTGAGGAGGATTTAGAGGAGGACGATTCAGAGGTTGAGGATAACACACAGTATAACCCGAGGAGGAAGACTCTGAAACTGATGAGAAAGAAGACCCAGCTGAAGCTGTGGTCTCCTTTCAGTCAAAACATGGAACCCTAACCCGATATTCCATATCCGGAGTGGATGACATCAAGTCCTGTTTTCAACTTTTCCTCAATTTTGCATATTGTCATAAACCTGACAAAAGTCTACATATCTGCATCCAGTTTATGGGGTGTATAAACTGGTCAGGCAATTTTTCACACTACAATGTATTTGCAGACCTTTCATATCTTGTCACGTATGATTCGCTTAGGAGACCACCAAACAAAAGCAGCCCGAATCAAAAAGACACGCTGGGAAGTTTAGCAGAAGTGGGTGGAGCACCTGCCAATCATTTATAAACCAGATCCTGACATCACTGTTGATGAGCATCTCATTGGTTTTAGGGGATGGTGCCCATGTAAGCAGTATATGCCAAACAAACCATCTAAGTATGATATAAAGATATGGATAGCATGTGATGTGAAAACAAGTTACAGTATGCCTGGAACATGCAAGTGTACACAGGCAAACCAGCTGATTTTGAGAAAAACAGGGGAAGTTGGCGGGGGTCCTAGAAATGACAACAAGGCTACTTTAAAATTGTAAATACATTCATACAGGGTATGGGTCAAGCATTATATTTGTAATATAGTTTTCCTTGTGTACATTTGGGCTTTTGTTTTCAATAAATAATCATATTGGTCAGTTTGGAACACAGGAACACAACAGTTGTTATTTTATACCACAGTTTAAAAGATTTACCTTGTTTAAAAAAGTGACTTTGGTAAACATTTCAGTGAAGTACTCTGTCATAAACAGGAAAATAAGTTTCATCTTAGTATTTGTTTTAGCCAAAATACTGTATTATCTTTATAATGTTTTTTTCCCTAAAAAACGAGTGGTATGAGTTCAGGTAAATTAGGCCTGCAGGACGTACACAGCAAATACAAGTTCAATACATGTAATGTTCACAAGAGCTGAAGTTGATAAAAAGATCTAATACAACATTAGGTGATAATATTTGTATTATTGTGGATTGATAATGAAATAAAATGATCCGGAAAAAAGTGACCGGGAACATTATGAGTGTGAGCCACAAACGAACACAACATGAGGGTCAAACTCATGAGTGGTGAAAATGTTAACTAATCCCAATAAAAATATTCAGTTTAGCTTTTCTAATTACTATCTATTGCTGCAGGTGTTTGTTTAAACTGAGCAAGTAGATTATTTTAAAGTAGATTATTAAATCCGGCACATAACTGTTTATAACATCAACTTTACTAAACGTTTTGATTTCATTTATGGTACATGTTAAACTTTAGACAGATATGCAAAAATGTCCCTAAATTCTGTCTAGCCAGTTCTGCGTGTTGCTGTGGCAAACTGGCTTGACCTACAGACAGACAGAAAATGTTCTGAGACTGGTTTCGGTTGCGCCAACGTATGAAACAAAGATATAATTGAAAGATGTATTATTCATATAGATAAACTGTAAAACTTATTACAGCAGAGTTTTTGGTTTAGCAATCACGGGTACTTAAACACCTTTAACAAAATACCACTTTAAAGTCTGAGTGCGGATAATGATTGTATTTTACCATCACTAATATTTATGTATTAGATGTATAATTTATTATGTTATATAATCTATCCAATCTATCTAATACATAATCTGTCTATATTTAATTGCTGACCGTGTGTGAAGTTGTAATAAAACCTCTATCTTCTAGAGCAATGTATGTTTTATGTACAACACACACCGTACAAACTCCTGCATCATCGTCTCCATCACTCAGCAGGTCGATACACTCCAGGACAGGTCTAAGAGGACCCTCCTGAAAGGAGTAGAAGAGAGTTATGGTCCCATTTAACCCTGAACATGACTAGATCAGACTTGAACTTCTGAATGCTTTAAACCAAGTTAAAGACAAACTTAATGACGCACGGGATTGTGGGATATGTACTGTAGAACAATATAGTATAAATTTATTTGTTTGAGTGACCTCAGTAGGCAGGGTTCAGTGCACACTTCTGATTAGTCACATAAGCCAAAAAATACATTCTGACAACAAACACCCAAGTTAAGGTGGTGGGGAGAAGGGTGATTACGTGGAAAATAATCCAATTGACACTGTTCTAAATGATTGAGGATGTGTGTGACCAGGCTGTTTTCTTCAAAAAGTTGTATTTAAGTTTTAGCAGAAATGGACCTGCATAATGGATTGAGTTTGAATTGGATGCTTTATGTCATTGTCCATCTGCACTGTGAATTCATCCTGCTGCTTCGCTTAGCAGTAACATCATTTATAAATACAAGTGGACCAAAGTATCCATTAGCAGCCATACACACCCATGCCATGAAATCAAGTGGTACGCTTCAGATCATAAGCAGTTTCTTCACTTCTAAATAAACTTATTTTCCCATCATTCTTGGTCCAATCTGGAAGTTGCATCATGTCAATTGGACTACTTTCTTGTTAGGTAGGTACATTACACTACTCATTCAAGTAGCTCCTTCGGGCTAAGAGTAAGTTGGTAAGTTTCTCATATTGGAGTCCTTCAAGATCAAAGGATCCCCCCCTATCTGAAAAGGCTCATTACGTGAACAATAAAAAAGGTGAGAGTAGGAGGGAGGTTCATTAGAGACTGTGGGGGGTGGGTGTTAGGAAGACAATAGAGAGAAATTAGAGAAATTTGTTAAGGTGTAACGATCTGAGACAACAAGGGGAGCCCGCACAGGATTCTTATTCGCACAGGATTAGTATTATCTGTGGACCTTGTGTGATTTAGAAAATACAAAACAGGTGGTGTCCAAGACCTCCACCTCTGTTGAGAGGATTTTCCACCTGCATATAGATGGCTTCTTTCAAGACCTTTTGGAGGACTCAGATATGAGGAAGTTATCATATAGCGAATTATTTATATCATTGTATAATTGTTTAGAAATATAGTGATATTTATAAAATCATGATACTTAAAGAATCACAATACAAATCAAATCGGCAACTGGGTATCAAGATGTAATCGTGTCAGACGTTGACTGGTAATTCCAATACCTAATGCTCACGCTACATCTCTGATAGGTTTGCTTTGAATCCCCAAGAGAGGGACCAGAAACCTGGGGGATCGGTAGAGACTGTGATTTTTGAGGAGCAGTCTCAGATACATTGCTCCTTGTTCTCTCAACTTATCCTATTCACATGTTCACTCACTCATTGTCTATACTGCTTTAATCAGTATGCAGGGTCTCTGGACACCTGGAGCCTATCCCAGGATACTTTGGGCATGAGCCGGGATACACGCTAGGTGAAGTTGCAATCTATCGCAGACATGCGCGTGCGCACACACACAACACGGGCAATTTGGGAACACCAATTAGCCTAATCTGCATGTCTTGGGACCGTGGAAGGCAACCAGAGTACCCTGAGGGAAACCCACCAAGCATGAGGAGAACATGAAAATTCCATGCACACATGGAGGTGAGAATCGAACCCAAACCCTGGAGGTGCAAGGTAACCATGCTAATCACTAAACCATCATGCTGCATCATTCAGATTTTACTGCGGTTTCATTTTGGTTAAATGAAACATTATGTAGCATCATAGAAATGCTTTGTGTGATAGAGGTGAGGATTTCATCAGTGTGTGTGTGGGTGTGTGCGTGTGTGTGGGAGTATCAGAATGTTATGTTACACTTGGGACAGGATTGCACTTACAGACACAAATTCAACATCATCTTCCTCTGCGTCTTCAGTGCCTGCATTAGTGGACATTGTCCTGTGTGGCTGTGTTTTAGTTCCTGAGTCTTAGATCTGTGAAGAGAGAAAAAAAAAAATACAATAACAGAAGCTTTTTAGTGACGTGGATAAATGTTACCCGTCAGACTGATTTGCATCTTTATAATAACTCATTATTTACAAGCAATGCAATTCATTCACATGCTAAACTCTGCTTAATGCTGATGCTCCCTGCCTAACGTTCCTCTTCACCCAAACAACATGAACTTGGCTAGTTCGCGAGCCAGCTAGCTTCCTTAGCTCATGTCTGCACTGATATAAATATTATTATTATTGACAAGTTATCATGAGGAAATGCTAAAAAAAGAGCGTATCCTATGGTTTTCGCGTTCGCACGACATATCAGCAGAATAACAACTACAAAAACTGCAAACAGACCGTAGACGAGGGCGATACAAACATACCCACTGTGATTTACAGCTGTAGTGGCTTTAGCGCGGAAAAAACACACACGCAGCGAATTTTCATATTAAAAGTCAGTCTGCAGCGGAGGAACCTGGAAAACTGTAACGTTAAAGCAGCACTTAGCCATATTAGCACACTTAGTCAGCCATATTGAGAAGGGCGGAACTACTACTATAGTAGCGAACTTAGGGAATAAAAGGTGGCCAAAAATTCACCGAAATTACACGAAAGAACAATGTAATAATAATTTAAATATAATAGTAAATTTAAATGTACAAAACTTTAAGGTTTAAAACCTTAATATAGACTCTTGTTCTTAGTTTTGATCGCCGCCATCTTGACGTGACGTCACAAATCTCCGACGACGATGATACGTTTATTTTTATTATTTAATTTATTAAATAAATTAAATCTTTATAATTGCTATAATTTTTTTTATTCATACATTTACATTATACGTGTACATAGTATACCCCTCTTTATTGTACTAAAAATGACATTTATGTGAGTTACATGGGATAGGTTTTTAGTGTCTACTTCTAGTTCTCATTTACGGGTTTTTTTTTCTTTTTTGGCACGTTAGTATTATTATTATTATTATTATTATTATTTCGTTATGTGTTATTTACTTCATAGTTTATTCTCCCTGACTATGTTGTTTAGAATTGCTTTGTTGCTGAGTTGTGCAAAATACTACTACTACTATTAATAATAATAATAATAATAATAATAATAATAATAAAGTTTATTTCATTAACTTCCAGGACATATAACCTATGGTGTACCAGTACTGGTTTAAAATTGATTATTAAATGTGTGGCCTCGTGTTCTGCTGAAGGCACACACTGTTTTATTTAATATGATGACTTTGCATCCATCCATCTAGATCCACATCTCTGTAGTCCAGCGCAGGACCGTGGAGGCCAGTGGTGATTATCACTGTATTTATTCCCATTTTACGACCAAGGTGGGACATGACTTTGTATATTTATTAATAATAATTCAAAATAAATCTTATCATGTTCTTTTAATAACTTACCGATTATGTAACCTACTGGTTCAAAACCTAAATGTGTGAGTGTGTCGTCTGTGTCGTCTTCTGTAACGTGTAATAGGATACATTTTTTCTTGGAAACCAAAACCCAAGATGTGAGTGAAGGGAAAAGAAGGCAAGATATACAGGAGAAAAAAAACATTTCCAACAGTAATTTTATGGTATGTGTAAGGTTGCATATTTCTTAGTAATAATAATAATAATAATAATAATAATAATAATAATTCTAAATTAATATTCTAAATTTATTTTAATAACTCCTGGTCGCGTGGCCTGTTCTGTTTTAAATTGTGTCTGTAGAAGGCACACCCCTTTTATTGAATATTATGACTTTCCATATTTAGTCATTTTTTAAAATATAATTAATATTTTTCTTTTAGTATCTTCCAGGTCATGTGACCTATTGGTTCAAAATACTATTTGTTCAAAATGTGTAAGCACATGTCCTGCAGAGGGCGCACCCCTTTTTAGCGGATATTATGAATTTGCATATGTATTTAAACCATTAACATTTTAAGATAGTTTCCATGTAGTGTGCCCTATTGTGGTGTACCCACATGTCTTACAAAGTGCTCATCCTTTTATGATTTAAAAAAATGTTTTTGAAATCATTAAGTCATCAATTTAGTTAGTTAGTTATTTTCTCAGTTTATTTTATTTCTAATAATAGAAAGTTATAAAACAATACAAATTAAACAATATCAACAAGTCAAACACTATGAAGAAATCATATCAACAGCCAATGCAAGTCACTCCCAGATTCTGTGTTAAAGGTTTATTTGCACAGAATCTGGGAGTAACCTGCATTTTGCTCTAAATATTATTAGATTTTTTAAAATACACTAATGTGTGATTTATGAAACATCAGTATGGTCAGTAACCAGCCTTATTTATAACATGTGTAGCTTGGTTTTGTTGTAGAACCATGGAGGAACTATTAAGTTTATCGTTTTCTTGAAGGACGACTCCCACAACTCAAAGCAATAAGATAAGTAAAGAAGTACAGTATAAGTTATACACAAAGTCTTATAATTTAACACATCACTAATACAAAATTGCTATGCATTTTGAGATTTTTCCTTTTATATATTTAATATGTCGTTTCAATGTTAGTTTGTGATCAATCACAACCCCTAGAAATCTTATTTTAAAAACTCTTTCAGTTTCAACATCACACAATTCTAATTTAATATATAATTTATATATTTAATATATCAATTTAAATTTTTATTTCCATATTTACCAACAATTATAACTGTTATTCCGTTTTTTTCCTTTCCTTTGATCAAAGATCCTTCTCTGACAGTTATTTGTATAACATTTTTTGGGAAATATTTGAACATCTTCAAATGTTATTTGAACATCTTCCGTTGCCAACACAATTAAGCACGAAAGGCCAATACTGTCGTCCTCAAAATATCAGGTAATCATTTTCAGAACAGTACCATTTTATTGTCAGTCAAGTAGCCTACCACTACAACTTTGACATTGCTAAATTATTTTTCTTTTTGGTATCAAAACATCTTATGTGAGGCAACCTTGTGCTGTACTCCACATCTTTATGTACAGTCAACTTTATAATTTAATTCCATCTTCCTTTTTTAGTCCTCTCTAACTGAACACTTTTCACAACCAGACCACAGACATGAAACCAACATAGATAGTCATCACACTGGTGTGAAAGTACAAACCTTCTTTTTTTGGTAATGTAATAATTGATTATTCATCATAACTATAAAGTCTTACTATAATTAAAATAAAAAAATTACACATAAGACCAAATATACTGTACATTTAAGTGCAATTTATATTTTACAAATTCAGTTATTCAAGAAATGAAAAATATTTGTTTAAATTCAGGGAAAGACTTTATGCTTACTCTGTACTACTGTTTATACTATTCAAAAGGTATTATGCTAGATTAATCATCATAATCTATTATGATATATCATACTAGTCCTCTTTGTTCCTCTTCCACTCAAATTTAAGTGCAGAAGATAGTGTGAGTGAGAATTATGTTTAGGATATTTAAAGTAAATGGTAGTGCTATGCTTGTGCACTCTTGTTCTTTGTTCAATATTTTTAGGTTGGAACTACTTCTGCTAGTGGAGTCAGGAGTCCTATAGTAGAAGGTGTTATTCAG
Source organism: Leiocassis micropogon (assembly GCA_028565275.1). Classification (NCBI taxonomy): domain Eukaryota; kingdom Metazoa; phylum Chordata; class Actinopteri; order Siluriformes; family Bagridae; genus Leiocassis; species Leiocassis micropogon. The sequence goes on from JAOVVA010000041.1 coordinate 6,437,647, forward strand.
CATTAACTATGGAGTGAAACAGGCATTGGTGCAGTGTTGGAAGGGGTATATCTGTTAGACACACTCACTTACTAATGCATTTTGAGGAATGTGTGTCTGAGAGTTCCTTTATGAAAACGACTCATCCCTGATTGCTACTGAGGCAGATGCTGTCCAAAAAAACCCCCAAAAAACCCCAAAACAGACTCATTTGCTGTCGACCAAAAAAGGAGTGAACTGCATTGAGAAGAGATCAATCAATGCTACTCAAGAGAAAGAAGGAAAGAGTGTGAAAAGGGCTAATAAAGGCATCATTGTGTGCCTGATTAGTCAATACACAATGTGGCCCAAAATCTTTAGCATTTTTCTTTTTATTTCAGACCCAAGATGGCTCAAGTAAAAAAGTAACAACAGATGACCCTCATTGTAAGTGATACCAGTGGGTTAACCAATAAGTGCATGTAAGTGTCGTAACCCGACCACTTTACTAATTAATAATATTTTTTCATTAAAATGCATTAATAATAGTGCAAAAATATAATATCCAATAGTATCCTATACAAGGCAGTATGCCCTTTGCAGGACATACAGCGACACAGGTCAAATGAACATGGAGTTGAAATACAAATTATTTCTAATTATTATTTATTCATAAAGACGCAGAGTCATAAAACGCTACTATTAATGATATTGAAAACAATCAGTAACAACATTTAAATATTACTCCTAATGCATATCAACACAGGTTTTGAAAAGTAGGCTGAATTGACAGCAATTTGCAGATGGTCCCTAACTCAGTGTGATCATCAACGGGGTAGGTGGGGTTCTGTTGCTGGACCCTGTTAGCGAAAAACTAAAAACTTTTAACCAACTTCACCGTGGTCTCATACAGCACATGACAGCCTACTGAGAGTTTTTCAAAAAGCTCCTGAAGGACTCAGTCCATGGGAAATAAAACCCTCTGGTCAGATGACATGAAGATGGAACTATTTTTAATCAGGAAATCAGGCACTGTACATCATCTTATTAAAACCATCTCACTGCGTCTTAAGCATTTTACTGCATATCATACTATGTGGGGTTGTGTACGTGTAATAAACATGAGGTAAACATTTTTTGTTAGAATTTAGAAATTTTTTTTTTTTTACTTTTTTCCTCAGAATTCAGACTTTATTGTTAGTGTCACTGTAATCTCAGAATTCCGACTTTTTTTCCCACAAAATTCTGACTTTGGGTGATTAAAGTTAGAATTCTGAGGGGAAAAAATCATAATACTGAGAAAAAAATTTAGGTCTGATATTAACGTAAAAATTCTGAGCCTAAAGTAAGAATTCTAAGAAAAAAATGTCAGAAATTTTTAGAAAGACAGAAAAATTTTAAACAGTGTCACTACTTAACGGAGGGGAAATTGAGAAAAGAGTCACAGTTCAAAGTTCTGAGGAAAAAGTCAGAATAATGAAAAAAAAATCAGAATGCTGAGAATTAAAGTCGGAATAAAAGAATACTGAGGGGATGTAAATGTAAAGAAAGTAAAATCTCAGAATTCTGACCTTTTCAGAAAGTTCTGACTTCTACGATTTAAGTCATAATTCTGAGAAAAGAAATCAAATTACTGAGAAAAAAAGTTAAAATCCGGACATTCAAGTCAAAATTCTGCGAGTAAAGTAAGAATTCTGAGGAAAAAATGTCAGAAATTGAATATATTTAAAAATATATTTTAAACAGTACTGTACTTAACAGTGGGGAAATTCAGAATTCTGAGATCTGACTTAAATTTTTGATATTAATGTCAGAATAGTAAGAAAAAAGTCAGAATGCTACGATTAAAGTCAGAATTCTGAGGGGGAAAAAGTCAGAACTCAAATATATTTTAAATGGTGCGCTTACATACATAACAGAAGGGAAATTGATGCAGAAAAACGGAGAGACATCCTGAATAAAACCCTTCTCCAGAGCGCTCGGGATCTCAGGCTGGGGTGGTGGTTTAACACCAAGAAAACTCAGGACCTGCTTCAGAAAAACTCTGTTTTGAAAGTCCAGACCAGAACCTACAGATCATCTTTGGAGAGACCTGAATATGGCTGTGCACCGACCTGTGTGTGTGTGTGTTAATCTGAGACAGAGCCCACAGTGAGTGCGCAGGTCGGATGCCTTTAAATATCGTGCAGCTTTGCTGAGCTCAGATGCAGATGCTCTCTCTCTCTCTCTCTCTCTCTCTCTCACACACACACACACACATACACGCACGCACACACCTCTGTTCTGCATGAGCAGTATAAGCGGGGCTCGTGCTGACTCACGGCCTGTCTTAGATCGATGGAGCGCCATGTAGCAGTGAGTGTGAGGAGCGCGCGCCGTTAGCCTTTAGCCCAGAGATATGCGCGTATGTGCAGGTGCGGCTGCGCTACATCGCGATGATCGCTGCGGCTTTTCTGGTTTTGCTGAGACCTCTGAGCCTCCAGTGCCTGCTCCTGCTGATCCTGCTTTTGGTGGGAACGGTGGCCACGATCCTGTTTCTCTGCTGCTGGCATCGGAGGCTTCGCCATGAGAAGATCCCCATAAAATCCGTCTTCTCCAGGCGATCGAGGAGTCGTGGTGCGTACGACGCCTTGTTGGCGCGAATCCAAGACTTATTTTCGTTGTCATGAATAAACTAATTCAGCGTGTTTTAGTGTGCATTCGTCCTTTTAAATAAATAAATAAATAAATAAATAAATAATAATAATAATTGTTGCATCTTCATCAGAACGAGCGCGTCAGAACGAGTGTCATGTTTATCTTAAAATGCTTGAATTAAAACTAGTCGATCAGACTCTCGCCTTATAGATAAATGCATAGGGCTAACAGTGCTCGGGTGTTTCAATCTCTCCCGTTTGTTCCAGAAGCTGGTCTTCGGACGCATCATTTTCGATCTGAGGTAATTTCTCTGTCTCATTATTTATGTCAAGGTCAATACAAGCTTTGCAATTATCCTCTGCCCATTCGTATACAAGATGAATCCGCATTCGGAAAAGTTGTGCTCTGTTTTTCTTCTATTATGACACTTTCGGTGTATTTCAGCAGTCAGCATAACGCAAAAAAAAAAAAAAAAATACGCATTGCGCATGCGCAATAAGTAACCTAAATAGTACCAGTGCAGCGAGTGAAATGTGAGCTAAGATCATTTTTTCCCTCATGTCAAGGTTATAAGAATTACCTAATGGTGTAATCATGGTCTGGGGATTGTTATGGGGGGAAAAAAACCTGCTTATAAGAAAGCTGTGCACTGTCTATATTGCTTTATCCCTGCATACAGGGTTGTGGGGGGCCTGGAGCCTGTCCCAGGAGACTTAGGACACGAGGCGGGGTACATCCTGGACAGGGTGCCAATCCATAGCAGGGCACACACACATACACACTCATTCACACAGTACAAGCAATTTGGGAACGGCTTTCATATGCCTAATCTGCATATCTGTGAACTATGAGAGGGAACCGGAATACTCGGAGGAAACCCTCTCAGCACGGAAAAAAGACATGCAATCTTCATGGTGGGAATCGATCCCTCGCCCTGTAGGTGCTAACCTCTAAGGCACCATGGTGTCTGCTCTGCCTTAGTTGTATTATAGCAGTGTTACAGATATACAATAACAAGATCTAAAAAATGTGCAGGCTAATTTGCACTGTGCACGCGTAATTAATATATCTGCTAATCTTAGTACTATTACTGCCTTTGCTCAGTGTGGATACTAAGTGTTGTCATGGTTACGGTAAGGATTTTAAACATAAGATACTGTGTATGGAAGTGAATGTGTTTTCTGATTCTTGTCGACAGGGTTTTCGGCACAGTCCGCGCCATGGACGGAGGCTTATAAGAGCCAGAGCGTGTGAAGAAAAGCCTGTGGTTGATCCAGCAGAGAGCGAGCCAGACTCTAGCAGTGTTGTCAGGAAACGCAAAGTGACCAAGAGAGTACAACCTGAGTTTTATCACTCTGTCCAAGTAACACCCACGCGCAGACCAGTAGGTGTACGTTTCACATTTCTGTTTGGGGGTCATTCCTTACATCCTCAGAAAATTCTTTTTGTTATATATACTGTATATATGTTAAACGTGATTATTACATCCTCAAGGTGACCTATTTAGACTTCTTTAACCCTGGTGGAACATAATGAGTCAATGATTTTCCCTACATTACCTCCACAAGATGACTTTGGTTAATGGTTTTGGTTAAATCATAATTTAATGCTTTGACCTAATATTAATTGGTTTTTTTTTTTGTTGAGTTGGAGTACTTAAAGGTTCAAACTCAATGAGTTTTTCTGGTATGTTGTCATTTTCCTCACTCTATCAATGACAAAAAAATTACAGATTAGTGCTATACAGAGCACAGAACCACATTTCAAAGGGTTAACCTTTGGACAGTTATTCTTTCTAACATCTATTTTAGCCTTTTATACGTAAATTGAGGGTGTTAAATTCAAAAATACTGTAGTGGACTTTACTCTAGTTTTTAAACATAAAACATCACAGTTTCTTCAGCAGCTCATTAAAAAAGGAAATTGCTTTTTTAAATAGATTTTCATATAAAAATTAAAAGGGGTAATGTCAAACATCCAAAATAAAAAAATAGATGTGTTTATGGCATGGCCAGAATTATAATGATTAAAAGGTAAAAATGTAAGATTGATTTTCATGATGCATTTCATTCATTTGTAGGTTAACGTGTAACATGGCTGATTTCTGTTTAGTTCATATGCAATGAATCAACTGGATGAGTTTTGTTTAGGTCATTCAACACACCCACACACTCTCTCTTCAGCTGTGATGTGTTCAGACTGTGTGCTAAATACTAGCTGGCAAGAGAAATTACAGCCTTTACATGTAGCCTACTTGGAACACTTTAATAGATCACTTGGACACAATGGATTTATTTGAACCATTAAAAGCTTTTTTATTATTATCATTATTTATTATTATTTAAAAAGGGGCAAACTAAAAAAAAATGTTTTCAAAGAGTGCAGTGTTGATTTATTAAGGTGCTGATTAATGTATTTTATCAAGTAGATCTAAATATTAAAAATTAATTTAAGTACATATTCATTCTTGCACTCAAAACTTACAGCAAATTATAATGATATTGTGGATTTGCCCAGTGCAGCTCTGAAATAATTCAGCAAGCCTTCCTGGAGTGGTCTCTTGTTACTGTATATGTTACTTCATGTAATATACAGTACTGTACAAAGGTCTTGAGCCACCGTCATTTCTTCATTTTAAATTAAATAGATTAAAATAAAGAAATGGGAACAAATGTCAGCCTGCAACATGCCTAAAGATACAATTTAAAAATTGGGTTTTAAAGTAACAACCTCAGCAGCAACCTCATTTTCCATCTTGTCTGTTCCAACCACTCAGCATTCAGCATCACAGTATACTAATCACTGGTTTGATCATCTGTCATCATCTGCACCTGTTTTCCACTGTTCATAGGTCACTGTGTGGCTCAACAAACAAACAAACAAAAATTCTTAAAATGCTCCGGTACAGGAGACTGGAGAACTATTCCTTATTAAAAATACAAGAAAGTCTGGCTCTTTGGAAGCAAAATATGATGAAATGAGGGCTGGCTCAAGACTTATGCACAGTACTGTACTCTCTCTCTCTCTCTCTCTATAGATTATAAGGAATTCTTACAAACAATATTTTGTTTGTTTAATATTTGATCTTTAACAATTGAGAATCCTGAAAATCTATGGGTCATGCATTTGTCTTTGTCCTTGTCTCCATTTTTTTTTTACTGTTCATGTGACTACTTTTGAGCAAATTGTACATCGTTGCAGAGCTTTCAGACATTTTTCCTTACGCCTCTGATAGTGCTTAATGGTACTTAATGCTTATTCATTTTTAATATCTATGATTTGATTTCTGATCAGCAACCATCTGTCTCTTTTTTATATGTAAAATACTCTTTGGCTTTCCTCATGGTAATGGATGACAAATCCTTTATCCCAAAGTGGAATCTGTTGGTCCTCATTTGTGCCTGCCCATGGAGGTTTGCAAGATGTCTCATTTGTCTCTTTGGGGTTTAGGAGAGTGCTGATGAGCACCTTCTTTAACCCCAGCAATGCTTACATCAATACTGACTCATCCACTGTCACTTTGTGGCGATTAAAAAGGACCAGAAGCAGCAAATAGGTTAGTAGACAGCAACAAAGTGACTGAAACCACATTACAGCCCATTGGAGGAGAATAGTAGGGACGCAGGAGCTATTTGGGACAGGGCTAAATGTGTTTAAGTGCAATATTTTGGAGAAAAAAAGCAGAGTAGGCAGAGTAGTAAAAAGAGGTCCTTAAGACTGAGAATAATTTAAGAAAGTTATTTTTGTGTAATTGTTCAAAAAATATTTGGCAGAGGACATAAATTTTGCCACACATAATGTTTTTTGTTAACGAAAAGTTAATGAAGTTGTTCTGTTGTTTGAGTGAAACTTTAACATAAATGTTATTTGATTTATGCCTGTCTGTAAAAGGGTGCCAATAAATATTTTCTTATTACACTTTTATAATTATAATTGGAAAAAGTATTGGTCTTTTGGATTTTCTAGCTTGATAAATAATTATATATAACATTATATATTCACGTTTTCAAATAGAGACACAGTCCAGGGACAACAGTCACGCCTACTGCAGAATGGTTTTAAAAAAAGTCAGTCAGTCTGCTGCTTTGCATGAAATTGCATTAGGGTACAACTTTAAACACAGGTGCACAGATGTTTTGGCTCTTATGCACCATCTAGTGGACACCTCACTTAACCCTCCAGATGTGTATATAATACACTAAGTCCAGTATGTGACCCCTGCCACAGGAGTTGCTGCTGTAGCTGCATGTGCACAACTACGAAGGTAAATCTAAAATTCTCCACACTTATATACTTGTTATATAAAAACTTCTGCTGGTCTTATTAGCGCTTTTTGTTCAAGGCTACTGTCTCCCCAGTCCATTCTGTGCAGGTGTGAACGTGTTACATCGGTTCATTTTGTAACTGCGGTGCAAGCAGAAATGTATTCCCCACTTGTGAAACTTGTGAAGTTTTTTTGTGATCTGAGGGTTTACCTGGTGGAGCGTTTGTATATCTGCTGACAAAATTGGAACTGATACTCTAAGGAAGGTGAAAGTTTCTTAATGAGAATCATTACTGGTGACGGGACATGGATTCATTACCAGTGTTGAGGGACGTTACTTTTTAAAGTAACTAATTACATTACAAAATTACTGTCTTCAAAAAAGTAATCAGTTACATTACAGCGTTACTTAATGATAAAAGTAACTAGTTAGTTTTAGTCAAGACCTCTATAATTATTCTACCATCATCACTCAGTGAAGTTTGGCCCATAATCTGTTAACTACTAATACCCCTATCTCACCTAC
>JAOVVA010000041.1:6445131-6464573 GCA_028565275.1 Leiocassis micropogon
GTAAGTACGGTTCATCATGATTCACCGCGAGTTTTGGCGCTGTGATTAGGTTTCCATCTTTCCGTGCGTCAGTCCTCTCATAGTCAAACCGCAAAGGTGAGATAGGGGTATAACAGCAGGAATAACAGAGGGGGGTGGGTTATCGGGGGCGGGGCTTGTAGGACGACTTTCACACACACACTAATGGATTGGGAATGACTGCTGTCTGGCACATGGATTATATAAATTGTCTGAATACTTAAATGGCGGACCTAACATGTTAGATTACTCGTTACATCAAAAAAGTAATCCAAGTACTCTAACGCGTTATTTTGTAACGCGTTACACCCAACACTGTTCATCACTACGAGCCTGAGAGTAAACGATGAGTATGGAATGGAAACATCCTCAATCGCTGTCCAAGAAAATGTTCATAAGTTAACAATCAGCTGGAAAATTGATGCTTACAGATTTTTGGGATTCTCAAGGGAAAGTATTGGAACATTATCAGGAAAAAGATTCAACAATCAACAGCGTTCGCTACAGTACGACACTTATTGAAGAGCTGAAGCCTGAATTTTGGATTAAACGCAGGGGACTGCTATCCAAGGGCGTTGTGACGTCGCATGACGATTCACGTCCTCACACTTCTGCTCACACTGTCGACAATCTGCAAAAAAGTTTTATTGATGCGTTAAAGCATCCTTCCTATAGTCCTGATCTTATTTCATCTGTCTTTCACCTGTTTGGTCAACTGAAAGCAGCCCTAAGAGGACAAAGATTCACTTCTGATGAAGAAGTGAGGACAGCGGTACATTTGTGGCTCTCAGCTTAAACATTTTTAAATGAGCTTGTTGACAGAGGGATAAAGTGTGTTGCGTTATAGGAGATTATGCCGAAAAATTATGGATTTGTCTTTTCTAAAAGTTACATTATACATTCTACAGCCAGAGTGTGGATAATTTTCGACTCACCGTTGTATATGGGCACCTTAAGGGAATAAAATGTTGCTACATCACTGTCTTAAGGTACAGTTAAAGCAAATTCCCACTGGCACCATAATCAGTAGGTACTCTAACAGTATTGTGGGTAATGTTGGAAGAGAATTAGATTATAAAATCAATGCTGGATAAATCATTTTTGCTTTAAAAGCTAGTTATACTGTAGGGTTCATGGAATGAGGCAGATTTTGATTTTGAGTGTTTCATTTTGGCCTTTTAATTTGGGATGGGTTTAACCCAAAAACATGACACAAAAAGCTTTATTATGACCATAAAGTTGCTTATGTTGTGGGGCGGGTGAACAAGATGCGATTAGTGAAATTATTGCTTATTGCTTAATATTATAAAATAGCAGATTCATGCAAGTACAAGTGTATGTTTAAGAAATTTCTCCTTTGCTTCGTATCTATTTCCATATTAAGCATTCAGGCAAAGGATTTGCTTTCGTCAGTGCTACTAAAGCTCAATCCTTTCTTGCAGAATCTAAAATAATACCCCCAATTTACTTCACTTGCCTCACAAAAATGAATTTACTCAGCATTCATTTGCATAATGTTAGGCCTCTATTATAAACTCGTAACATGAATTCAATTGGGCATTGTATTAGTTAATGCTCTATGCTTTTATGATAGAAATGTTCTGATCTTGCAGAACCTGTACCACTCAGCCAAACACTGAGGTTATTAAAAAAATTATTTTGTAACAGTCATAAGTCTTTCAAGACTCCTACTAGAATGTAATAAAACAGGAAAGGAGTCAGATGTTTTTTTGGCTGGGGTTTAACTTAAGAAAACAGGATGTGATTATGCATGAAGGATTAAACATGTATAGACAAGGGTGTGCTTGTTGGTTCTTCATCCTGATCCAGCATCTATTGTTGCTTTGGTTTTCATATTGCACACCTTTTATTATAACATGTATTAATAAATGGGTTATAAAATATCAGTTAATTATTCAACATAATAGCTGGAATGTTGTTTTGTAGCCTCATCATTACTCTGTGTTTCTCTTTAATGTAGATTTTGAATATAGCATGTTTGAGATATTTGCGTCCTGTTACTGTTTAAATGGAGGATTGAGCAGGGAAGCTGTGAGACAGGCTTTCACATTATCCTCAGATTATGTTCTCCATAGAAGATATTGCTCCATTTTTATCAACCTGTATCAGATTGCCCCAGCATTTGATACTTGAGAAGTTCAGCCATGCTCCATTATAAGGAGAATATGATCAGTTATAATTTATGTTCCAAAGAGCTCTTGGTACAGGAAGAGGAAACGTATCAGATATACAGTGGGAAAAAGCCAGTTAAGATTCTTCTCCTTGTTCTGAATGGCAGATATTTAAAGGTGAGGATTTGTACAAATGTATTCTGCCAAAAACATATACTTAAAATCAGCTCCATTAAGGCATACATATTGATTGCAACAATATAAAATGTCTGTGGTGTTCAAACCAAGCTTGCCAAGAAAACCTTTCCCACATCATCACATCGCCACCACCAGCCTGAAGTGTTGACACACACACACAAAGAAATGCAGGTTACGTCCATGGTTTAACGCTGTTGATGCCAAATTCTGTTCCTATCATGATGATGAGTCATATATGGTGATATTTTCCTACTATCTTTAACTCTTCAGTTTTTGTGTGGCTGTTTTAGTCTTAGAGGACTGGAACCCGACGTGACCTTCTACTGTTGTCATCCATATGCCTCAAGGTTCGATGTATTTTGCATTCTGAGATGCTTTTCTGCTTACCACGTATCCTTCCTGTTAGATCAGAGCAGTCTGGCCATTCTCCTCTGACCCCTGTTTTCAAAACAACATTTCACAATTATTGGCAAACCTAGAAATTCTTAAACTTGTTCCTATTCATATTTTATGCTTTAGTTGTTCAAGACCTCCTGTCGTAATGAGGTAACACACAAAATTCCCCTACTCATTCATCAACATGGGGAATTTTGCGAATTTGGATTTGCGAATACACAAGTGAAATGAGACAAGAGAGTGTTGGCCTTTGTAAATTAGGTGAAGGCTTTAAAAAAGCCCACGTCTACTGCAGTAATGGAAGGAATTAAAACAAGAATGCAAGTGTGGTTTTCCTCCCACACACCATGAGGAGCATGCTTAGAGATGCAACGGTTTCTTTGATAACAGGCAGATATTTTTTCTGATTGATGAGAACGTTTTGTGATCACCACGTTTCCAATTCTACAAATAAGACACCGCCTTGATTCCATTAAATGTATTTGAAGGTCAGCTCAAATTTAACATTTTTTTTCTTTCATCATAAATTTAAGCACCTGGGTTTTCTAGACTGGAGTGTCAATCAGAACCAGGTTTTATGCTCAGATGAGACAAAAATATAGATTTTATTGCATCGCATACTGAAGGTAAAGAAGAAGAAGAAGGATTGTTGTGTGGAAAATATCCCAATCTTCACTGTTAATGATGTTGGAAGATTTTGGTGATGTGTGCCTAGCTCAATGACTATAAAATTAAGCTTTTAACATGGCCTCTCAGTTCTCTGAACTAAAAGCCAAAAAAAAGAAAGAAAAAAAGCTAGTGTGAGATTAATATAATTAAATATATTATTAATATTTTTCTTAATAGTCTCAAGGATCTCACCAATTCTGGAGCTGACTTTTGATTCTGGAGCTGTATATTTGCTAAAAACCTTTCAAATAACTTTGGTATTCATTTACTTCCAATGTTCAATTTTGCCCATTTGTTATATTATATCAATATGCATATATGCACATATTTTTAAAATTTGTACACTTACAGTAATGTAGGACTCATTTAGTCATAAACGTAGAGAACATTTCCTGATGTTCTCAGGAAAAGGCTTACAATTTCAGTGTGTCCATTTGTTTATTTTAAGGTTACCATGTGATTAAAAGAGAGAAACTATTATGGGATATAATTTCAACAGGTTCCATTACATTTAATGTTCTTCTATCACATTTGATGTTTTATCTTGTGCATGGTACTTTTTTCATTTATTGAATGTCATTTTGTTGTTCTACCTGTACAACCACTAAAGAATCTTGCAGTGATTGGTTTCCATATTAAGCATTGCCAGTATCACTTTATTTGTTTCTACTTGCTTTAAATTGGAAATTTAGCACAGTGTCCTAGTTCAGGGTTAAAAACATTCGCCATGAAGGAAAACCGGACAGCCTTCGGAAACATGAAACCGTGGTTCAACAGATGACCTCACTCAGTCTTCAGTATTCCAAGGAGAAGAACAAACAGATGGCACAGGAACCCGGAGCAAGAACACGTGTGGCGTTCAACATTTGTGGAGATAAAAATCTAATGAGTCATGCGTTAAAACCTCAGGTATTCTCAGTGAAGGCACGCCTGTCTGCTCCTGAATGCCCCAGCAAATTCATTACCTTTTCCTGAGTTGAAACTTTGATTTAGTGCCAAAGAATTTGGTAAATTTTAACACGAATTTAAGTACATTTATACATTTATTTTTAGTAAGCGCTTGTATGGATAACTATGGATTTAAAGTCTATCTGTGGAACACTGGGTACATGGCAGGGATACACCCTGGATCAGACAGTCTATGACTGAGCACCACACACCCACATACACACAGCAGAGATTATTAATTTCCCTGAACAAAGACACCTGGGGAAAATATGAAACCACGTCAAGTGCTATAGGGCCTGAATATACAAAAGACAAGTAAAGTACGTATGTGAAGTGGAATCAAAAGCATACATGGACGTTATTGAGACAGTCCACCCTCAAACTGTCCAAACAACCCAGCCTTTTTGAAAATCAGAAATATCTTAGGGATTTTCACTTTTTGGCATGATTGGACATTTGTGTTCTGTTTAAAGTCTATTTGGGCTTTCAGGTGGAAACCAGACCTGGGTTTTTAAAGTCATTGCTTTGATGATCTGAAAATCTCACTCACTCACTCATCCTTTATATCACTTTATCCTGTATACAGGGTCATGGGGGGCCTGGAACCTAGCCCAGGAGACCCAGGGCACGAAGCGGGGTAGTCCCTGGATGGGGTGCCAATCCATCGCAGGGCACACACCCACACACACACACACACACACACAAGTACACTCACATGCTCATTGACACATCTGGATGTCTTTGGACTGTGGGAGGAAACTGGGGTACCTGGAGGAAACCCACCATGTAAAGGGAGAAAATGCAAACACTGCGCACATAGACCCTGAGGTGGGAATGGAACCCTCGACCCTGGAGCTGCAAAGCCAACCACTAAACCACCTGACTTGAAAATTCTGGATATTTTAAGATTTTTATTTTCACATCCAAAAACAAATTACTCACAGATAATTTATATATACACAATGTTTTATTCTGATATTAATGAAATACAGTTTTAGAGGCAAACATAGAGGCGTGAAACGCGCACCGTGCGCTTTTTTGGGGGGTTGTTTTGCGTGTGTGCGGGAATTGGTGTGGAGGTACCGTTAATCACGCACCGACCCAGCGAGCTCAGAGCGATGGCGCTGTAACACCATGCTTGCTATACATCCCATAATAATAAATATAGTCTGTCTGTATCCAGGGAGCGATGACGCGTTATCATGCCACAAGGTCTCGCCTGGTCTTTGCTCTCAGCCTGCGCGCTTCCGCAATATTAAAAAAAGCCCACCGAGATCGATCTGGATGAAACCGATTACCGTCCGAATAGGGTGCGGTTCTTGTCTCTGAGTTGCCTTTATAGCGATGATCAGCGGCACGAGCCGCTCGGTTCCTCCAGCTGAAATCTGCACAGCGGTAAGTCTCCGTCTTGTCCTGTCGGGGGAGCCAGACGCACTCAGACCTTGGTTTCTTCACACACACACACACACACGGCGTGCGCTTTTGTTTTTATATATGCTTATGTGTGACTGTCAGTGAGAGATCGGTTCAGAGTGCCAGCGAGCAGATGATCTCCTGAAGCGTTTCATTTCCTCCGTGATTTCACCTCCCCGGGCACAGCAGCGATGGTGAGAGCAGAAAACGCGCTGGTGTTATTTATCAGTCAGGATGTGGAGTGTTTACTGAGATCTCTCTCTTTCTTTCTTTCCTTTTTTTTTTTTTTACCATTGTTCCTACAGAGCTCCGGATCCGGGAACGCGTCCCTGCGTTGCTCAATGTCTTCATCTGTGGATTTCTCGGATGAGGACGACTACAGCGTCAGATCGGGCTGTGTGTCCCCTGCACCCGGAGACACACTTCCGTGGAATTTACCCCGGCACGAGCGCTCCAAGCGCAAAATCCACGGCGGCTCGGTGCTGGATCCGGCCGAGAGAGCCGTGCTCAGGATCGCAGGTCAGAGCTACAGGCTGCTGTTTTTTTTTTTTTTTTTTTAAATCCCCCCTCCCTTAGACATTTCACAGCTCGCTGCGTAATTACATCCAGGGCTGGGGCAGGCCTGTGTCTGTAAATATATCACCGTCCGTCTATTGTTGGCGTGCGCAGATATAACGCTAGATTTCGGCTTTTGATCAGGGTACAGGATGAAAGGCTTGCTTCTGTCTAATTACTTTCATTTTATTTGTGCTTTCTGAGTCAGTAATAACCAGGTGTTGGCAAGGCTTTAAAAATCTGCATGGTGTTATTATTGTTTTTAAACCAATCACTAAAGGCGAATATAAATCACGTTTGTGTGGATAGTATGTAAATCCTTGACTTGACGACTTGTCCTTGTATAACCTGAGAGGCCATAATGATGATGATGGTTATCGTTGTCATCCTCCCCATTCTCCTCCTTCAACACAGCACAGCATTGCAAATGATGAAATGATGTGATGACTGACCTAAATATAGTCCTAATCCTAATATAATCCGAAAAATAAAACCTCCTGGCGTGTTCTAAAAAAAGTTTAAAATGAATAATCACATGACAGGACGAAATTAGTAAGGATAATGTAATTTATTCAAAATAATTCTAATAATTAGTTCGCTGCTAATATATTAATTAGGACTTGTGGAATAATCATATTGCAAGTGAATTTTAAGAAAACCCACGAATGACAGACATTAATAAATTATACAAAAGCCATAGTTTTTCGTTTTCATATATCATAGGCTATATTTGTGTCCAGCTGGAATTATAAGAACATTTATGCTGTGCAGCCAAATGTGTAATAATACTCCAATGCTCAAACGTTCAGTGGTCTTCTTGTTAGTGCTACCTGTAAAAGGCGCACAGTTCAACCTGTAAGAGGGATGAAATCCGGCTAGCAGCAGGACCATGAGGATATCGGCTGTCCTTCCAGACACGTGTATGACCAGCAGTTTCTCACACAGTCACTCAGGGGACGATTATGGGTTTGCCTTAATATGGAGAAGGGAAAACAAATATTTTGCCTTACTATGGGGGTTAGAGAGGATTTGTCAGTAGGTTATCACACACACACACACACACACACACACACACTGCGTTATAATTGAGCATGACAAGGATGGTCATGATGGTCATGATGTGATCTGCGATCATGGAATTATCATACATCATCCCTGAACTGCAACCAAGCCCCTGCTGTGGCTGCTTACGTACATTATTAAAGATTACGCAGAATATGCATACACGCTTTAAACTGCGCGTGAATAGATCGTTTATAAATCTGCGTTTATACTGTAAATATAGCTTCATGTAACTTGTGTAGATTTTATATAGCTGATGTAGTTGCACATGGCGTGGTGTATGATGGAGCGCGCGCACGCCGGTGTGATTTCTCTCCCGACGCCTGAGAGGAAGTCGCTCTGATTGGTCGGTTAATGGATGTGGTGGGCGGGACAAGCACTTGGGGCGTCGCCTTCAGTGAGACACAGCGGCTCGGTCCGGGTCCGGGCGGCAGTCGCTCCTTTATACCTCCAGCAGCCGGGTAAATGGCTCATTACACCCCGGGGCCGTGTGTGCTCGCCACTGAGACGGACTTCCTCCAAGCCTACGAGGACGTACTCGAGAAATATAAAGGTATCATATAAATATATTTTTTGTATCCTGAATGACTTTGTGTACCGAGGGTCGAGTGTGAGGACCTAAAAATAAGCCAGAGCCAGCTCGAGTGTTGACAAGCTTTGTGCTTTAGACTATAGGAAGGAATTTCGTGTGTTACAATTATTTTTATAAGAGATTTAATATTTTTAAATGTGACAAGAATTAGCTTAAGTAATTAGCAAAAAAAAAGAAAGAAAAAGTTTGGTGTAGTTTTGGGTTTAACCGTCATCCTTTAGAGGCGACCGTTATTTTGTAGTGCGCTCGTGAGATGAATAAAACAATAAAAAAAAAATGGCGACAGGACTTTCAGCTATTAGTGCTTTTACTCTGCAAATAAATGCAGATTATTGCCCTGAAGCTATCAATGCCATAACGTGCAGTAATGAAAATACAATGGGAAGATACAAGACCTGTGCTCAGCAGAAGGATAAATATGAAGCCTTTTGTTTGTAGCTCTGTTTTTTATTCACTTTTCCAATATCACAATTTCCTCTATGATATTCAGCTTATTTGTAGTAAATAATAAAATAAGCTACAGATTCCACCATTACATGATATCAGCCGTCACATCCATCACATCAGCTCTGGTTTTATTCCCCTTAGAGGAGACAGTTTTCAGTGCGCTCTCGGTAAAGTACTGTGCACACAGAGTGCAAGTGCTTCCCTGAGTCCTGTCTATTGTCTGTTCTGCACGATTACAGCAGTCTTTTATTTAAGGAATAATATTTATATTTGCATGCATTGAATTCCTGTATACATAACCTGGAAATGGAGCATTAATTGTGAGGTGTGGCTGTTGCAGAAACGTGTTTAGTTGCTGTTTGGAAAGCAGACTTCCAGTACAAAGAGCTTGTTAGTGTTTTGTTTGGTTTCTTGACATTTATTTTATAGATTGGCTGTTCTATTGGTCAGAGCAGATCCTGTGGGCGGGGTTTCATGAAGTGGGATTACAGTAGGTGATAGCGCTAGGTTTTGGCTGTTGATCTGTCTCAGCTCATCTACCGGATGAGAGGCTTGGTTCTAATGGTAAATCTAACCGCTTTTATTTTATTTGTGCATTTAGAGTCAGTAATAACCAGAATATAGTAATTTAGTAACCAGTAAGGCTTTCAAGGGCTGCATGCTATATTTTTTTTATTCAGTAACAATAGGCAAATATAAATCACATTTATAATAATGATGCTTATCAACATCACAGGGCTTCATGTTCATGGATAAGAATAGGGAAATGGGGTTTATCCTGCTTTATGTACCTTTAGGAGCTACTTACCTAATGCATGACCTCCTAAGACATCCAGCAGGATGACTACTAGTATCCAACACTGGGATTTTCCCTCATATGTTGAGTATTATAAGGGATCTGTCAGTAAGGCTTAATTTAGCTTCAGGATTTGTTGGTGTCACTTGATCTAGGATATTGTGACCTTTGTTGACCAAAGGCATATAGACAATTTAAAAAAGAAATTACACATCTCATGACTGTGCTTCACAGAACCCACTTTGAGAACCATGGGTCGGGTGTAAAAATGCACAACAGATAAGCTTTTAAGCAACAGGATGTGCATTGGATATCAGTTTCTACTGTATGTCTCATTCAATCAAGGCAACGCCACGGCTCATAACTAAAATATCTGCTTGCTTGAAGAACCTGTTTGTCACCTACGATTGCTCCACTTAGGCTAGACCGTATCATACAGTATGTGCCTCAGAGATGATATCTCACTAACATGCATTGTCTTTATTCCATTATCATTCTGTAGATATCGCCTGTTTTTTTTTTTTTTTTTTTGCAGGATCTGAAAAGAATGTTTTATGAATAAGTCACTTTGTATTTCATGTAATAATAACGCCATTTATCCAGCTGTGAAAAAGAAGTACTGTTTTATTTTGAACTTTCATTAAGAGACAGTAAGCACTGGTTTCATAGCAGACTCTCACTGCTAGTTGGGGTAAAAAAAAAATCACTGGGGGAAAAGTAAGGAATGAAATGTTACAGGATGTGCTGTTATGGGAAAATTGTTAATGCTTCATCTTCACATCAGCTGACATAAATAGAATGTATAAAGAGAACTGGATAAACCCTTCATGATGTGACCCCCAGGTTTTCTGAAGAGTGGATTTGAAGCTCAAATGTGGGAACTCTGGTCTCACCGACTTGCCGGGATCTGACCACGCCTTAACCCTCATTAATCCATAAATGGGCAAATGTGTGGAAAGAAGGGAGTCTGGCTGTTAGTTGGAACACACCTACTTAACTCAATTACCACAAGCTACCTATTGTAGCTAAAATGCTAAAGTGGCTAATGTTAATTTGTACACTAATGTTACTTTGCGTCTGATTAAACTCCGTCATCCATAACTGCACGTCACCCATGTCAACTCCTACATGTTAAATTATAGCGATTCCATAGCAGATAGCTATTTAACATCTGCTTTGCAACTGTCACTCAAATCAGCCACACCCCTATTTATGCACAATTTTATACTGTAAATTTAACTGAAGAGTCGCATAAAATTTTTTACCTCCATACAGTTGTCATAAATGGAAAATCTAGCTAAGGAGACCAAAGCCATTTTTTTGTACCGGGCTACAAATGTTATTGCTGTTGTGAAGTTTGACAATTTAACTTTGGGCGGTCTGTGGGGATCAACTCATAATTCATCACTGGTCTCCAAGTGGACTTTCGAGGAACTGCACTTTGTGGCAGCAAAGCACTTACAAGTAAATTGCATCTCCTCTTAGAAAAACTAATCAGACACCTGTTATTTTATGTGTAGCGTCTGCCACAAATCTTCCTGCGAATTAGTTGACACTATAGAAGTTTCAACATCACATTAATTTAAAATGTGATTTGCTTTGGATCCACATTATTGTCAGTCATGCCGATGCAGAAAATTAATCAGCATTTTCTGATTAATCAGGATCGACAATTCAACATGTTGAGGTATAAATTAACTTATCCCTTATTAATCAGTCAGTATTGTACAATGATAGTAATGCTGGTTGTTTGAATGGTTAATACACACACCAATGTATGTAATGATTCACACGCAAACGTCACAAAGTTCTACAGTATGAGCACTTCTCATCTGAGGTGCTGTTAAGTCACATGACAATGCATCAGCCTGCATTAGCTTAGAAACTATGACTCATATTTGAGTTCATTTTCCTACCAAACTGTTTTTGAGGGTTCAAAGATTTATCGTCATCGCGTTTGACACAACAAAATGTTGTAGTGAAACACTCTGAGCGTTAGACTACACACTATTCTAAACAATCACAGAAAATGCATTTAGATACAAATCACAATAAATACAGACACATGCAGACCACACAGAAATAATGCACACATTGTATGAGACAGATACAAGATAAATATTTATGGTTAAATATGGCTAAGTTGTGTATTATTGTCTTCTCGACTGAGATAAAAGTTCCATCATTTAGCTTTAGGTGAATTAATATTTTTGCTTTTGGTGTGCTCACAGTTGTAGCAGTGCTCGGATTGTGCAATTGCAGTTTAATACAGTTTAACACTATTGTGTTTGAGTGCTATAGGTTTGGTACTCCGGAGACACACAGTTTATGCAAGAATAGAAATCAACGGCCAAAACTGTGTATATTGTTTATTCTGTTTCTATACATCTTTTTGATATCCAATTTAATAATGTAACTATATATATTGTAAACAAACTATATCTAACTATATACTATACTATGAACACTTCAGTATCATGTAAGATTATATCAGGACATACAGTGAAATTATTAGGAAAGCCTAATGAAGAGTACAGACCATTTGGAGCTTAAAGGTTAAAGGGGTCCTGATTAAACAATGGCAGAATAAATGTCCAGTACCATACAGAAGAGAAATACATCAACAGTGATGCAACTGTTCTTCAGATAATGGAACCTTAGATTCGTTGTGGAGCACACCCCCCCACTTCCCCAATTCTGTACAGTGTGAGCGCGATTAGTTGTGATCTTTTTTGCTGAATGTAATGGCTCTCATGTTTCTAAGAATGGTAGACATCCTACCTATGTAATTAGGTGTTCAGGTAATTACACAAAAGAATAATACCGAGCTGTTTGTTTGTCAGCCCAAATCCTGCAGCTAAGAACCCAGACATTTTAAAATAAATCGAATGCAAAATGACCGTCGTGGCGTTTTCTGACCACGCACAATGGACATTACTTGGAATGGATTGGGAATGGATTGGACCACAGTGCACTGACAAAGGCATCTGACATGCGAAGAGGATGAATTACATAAGTCCTTTGTGGCTTTATACAAAGCAGAGCATTGCTCTGAAAGCCCAGGATTTATTAGCAGGGTGGGCGTGTCTCTCTCTCTCTCTCTCTCTTTTTAAAATAATTGACTCTGTGTGTTTCATGACATTCCAAGGTTTCTGTTATAAACAACAGTACCAGATTTTGTGCGGGTGTTTGAAAATGGAGCAGTTTCATTGATTCAGTATTTGATCTTGAAGTGTGGTGCTGATTGGTAGGGATTGGAATCTACAGGGATAGATCACCCGATAAAACATTATCATGATACCAGCGTGCCAATTTGATTTGTGTCGCGATTCTGTAAGTATCATGATTTTATAAATATCTCGATTTAATATAATATTTTTTATTATTATTTTGACAATTCTAAACAAACTTGGCAAATAATTTGCTCCTACCACACATGATGCTGTGCTGCATTCAAATGTGTGAATAGTTTAGAGCACTCCACCTGTAGGATTATAGACGAACTGCAACAGTTTACCACCTAAAATGCAAAGATATTTAGATTAAATAATTTGTGAAAAAACAATTATGTCAGCGCGGCGAAAGACAAAACACCACACAGAAGAGTTGTGATACGTAAATGATTAGTAATAATTAGTTAGTTAGTTGGCGTAAATGTAATTACCCAAATTGTCTTGTTTTGTCTTGTTCTGTCTAGTCTGTTTTGTCTTTGAAGTATATTGTTACAGAAAATACATAGATGATGTATCTGATGCAAGCCTATATTACCTTATATAGGTTCAGATGTGCTAATTGCCAAGGACATTTTGAGAGAGCAACATTATAGACATCAGGACACAGATTTATCTATAGATCCTAAATGACTGAGCCAGAGGTGATTGGAAATGAAAAACCTTAAGAGGAACCAACTGTCAAGAAAACCATTGCGGACAGTGTAAACATTTTTAATTGCAGAATGGCTTCCTGAAAAAAATATCGTTTTTTTTACCCTTATTGCTGCTTCTGTCAAATTTGTGAATTTAAATTTCAGCCCAGTTTTTATTGCTACAGTTGGTTTGTAACATTCAATCATTCGACTGAGGCCCACTCGAGGAACCTGAGGAAGGAGCTTGACAGAAACATATGAAATGTGACTCGATGTTCAGCAACAATTCAGAATAAGCCAAATTTGGGTCATGTTGATTTGTTAATTTGAGGGAAGTGTTGGAAGTGTTTAATACCTGTGGAAAGGCCACTGATGTACACATATTTTTTTTAAGTGTGAGGCAAAGAAAACTATGAATAAGTATCCTTACAATTAGCCTGTAATTTTCTCGAAGGACAACAGAAAAAAAAACATCCGGACAGATGTGCACCAGTTAAATTGGAAATAAGCCTAAGACCCTTGTGAATTTAATCCCGTCGTGATTAGTCTAAAGTGGCCTTAAATCCTATGAACTCAGGTTGAACTGATATTTGTGTGAATTTGTCAAATGAAAAAATAAATAAAAATATCTCACAGCTGACACAGCATCATGGCTCTTAGTTTCGACTCTTTTTGTAGATATGGAAAGGCAAAAATTTGATGAAAGGATGTTCAGTCTGAGTCTGTTGTAAATAAGAGTCCCAGTGATCACATGACTGTCTTTAGGATTATAGCAGCATGATTGTGTTGTGAGAAAATTCACAAGATCAGGTTCTATGTACATTATTATAGGCTTGTTGACAGCAGAAGTAGGGTTTCTGTGAACCGAGGCTAGTATTGCTATCGGTATCGAAGCAGGTATCGGTCTTGACCAGTATCAGGGTAAACTGAGCATATTACCTAAATGTGTCCCTGTAGATTTGTTATCCCTCAGAAGTGTGTGATGTTGACAGAATGGTATCATGCCTGCGATATTTTGCATAACTTGGTTGTAAAAGCTGGCATATGTTCAGAATCGTTAGTTCAACCGTACGAGAATCAGGTGTCAGGCGTCAGCCGATATCCGACACTCAGACCTCTCATATCAGTGTGGGATTTGTTTGTAAAAAGAAGAATTCATCTGTAAAAACTGATTCAGACGAAGTCGAATAGATTAGAGCAGTCGATGTCTCTCAAACACTCTCGCTTTATTCTACTCAACTTTTTTTTAACCTTGGTCCTGGCGGATCATGCACACTGTACTTTTTCCTGCTCTCCCTGCTCACACCCAATGGGTTGAGAACCACTCGAGTACAGTGGAGCAGGAGGGTCCGAAAGTCATCGACTCAGCAGTGTAAACGTTTAAACTAACCTCCATAAATATCTCCCGAACATGTAACATCAGACGTGTAAAGAGGCCAGGGGTCAGAGATACCGTGGCAAATTATGACTGCCGGACTAGACCTCAGCAGTCACATGGCAACTTGTTTTCTCTTTGCGTTCTAGGAATTTCGATTGTTTTTAGACTGTTGATTAGTTGCTAAGCGACGTCTTCGTTTGATCAGCTGGGAGTTTCTTTTTTTCCCTTCTTGTTAGTGTTATATTGAATATTCTTGAGAGCCTTCAGGGCTAATGATAATGATCATGAGGAGTATATTTAGTAAATCTTGTCTTGTCTCAGACATGTTCCTTTATTTTTAATCCCAGCTAAATGAAACAAAGTCATTGAATTGAAGTGGGAATCAGTCAGCATGAGGTTTAGCATCCTTAGCATTTTGAATGCGCCATGCCTTTTTTACAGAGCAAAAATGTACATTTTGTTAAATTTCATTTTCATCTCTGTTCAGTGCAATGAAAGCATGCTCCACACGTCACGATCACCATGATATACATGAATATCTCCAGTCCATGCATGTTAATTGTGCTTTGGCTTAGGAACATGTCTACACCTTTCTGCTGTTTACCATGTTTTTCAGTTCCAAAACAAAGCACTGTGTCTCAGCCAAATTAACCCCACAGCGCTGATTGAGTCTTAAATCAGGATAGAAAATATTCATTAATTTTCTCTAACTGCTTGACTTAAATGTCATTGCACAACAGGGATATGTTAATATGCCATCGTTTCCATGGTAACAAGTCAATAGCTTGTAATAATAATAATATAACATAATAAGATAATAATAATAATAATAAAAGACCCCGCGACCCGACTTTAGATAAGCGGTTGAAGATGGATGGATGGATGGATAATAAAAGACTTGTAATAAATGGATTCAAAACCCTTTGTTTTTAGCCAAGGGGAACAAAAAAGATCAACATGAGCTCGAATCAGATCTGAAGGCCAATCATACCTGAAAACCTACCAATAAAGTGAATGGGACGTCAACCGTACTGTCTGTCTTCTTCGGAATCTTATTGTTTGACCTACATAACCAATAGCTGATAAAGAAGGAAGAAACGCGAGAGTGTTGCAGAAATATCAATAATATTAGGCATAGTGCGAAGGTTAACTTCCTCATTCTCTTCTTCTCTTGGGTTTAATGGCGGCTCACAAACCAGATTGAAGCATACTGTCACCTGCTGTATAAGATATAAATGCTGTATCAGTGTAAATGCCCAAATGTACCCGAGAACGGAGAGATAATGTGGACGTTGGCCAGCGGGAAAGTGGAGAAGGCAGAGCAATCGTTCAACGCAATCGTGCCTAATGTGAAAACAGCTTCCTTTTACGAGATGGAGATGAGTCTCCAGTGCCAGTGAGTGGCCGTTTAAGTTTTTCGTCATAGGCAGGCCTTTAGGAGTTTCTCACTAACATTGCTGTGTTTTTTTTCTTAGTAACTTTGAGAAAAGGAAAAAAACTGAGGGTATGAGTGTCGGTAGCTGGTGTAATGTAAGTGATACACAACCTTGTGGTATAAGAGAAGTAAAAACTTCACTTAGAGAAAGGCGATCAGCTTTGCACCATACAGTATGAATTATTTTCCTATAACACCCTGTCTTGTTAAGTTATTCATGCCATGCATGATATTTTTCACATTAACCCAAGACTATGAATATTTATTCCTGACATCATATACTTTATCCCCCAGTTTTATTAGCATTGTGCATGTAGTACGCATGATAAAAAAATACCTTCTCGATTAGATCAAGATTCTTGTCATTCAACACACAAAGCATGTGTTTCTGCACAGTCACTATCTTTGTGCTGTTCCTCCGCAGAGCCCCACCTCACCTCCTCTGCATCCCTTTACCCCTCCTCCACACATACACACAGCGTCTGGTTCAAACCGTTAGAACAAACAGCCAGCTGACTGTCTGACACATTTACAGTACATCTATGCCTGCAACAATGGACTTTTATGTGTCCTGTAGGGCAGAATTGAGGACAGGGAGGACTGTTTGTGTATGATTGCTGCATTATACAGCTTAAGTTGTGCTGAGGTTATGTAGAGAGAGGAATGGAGAAGGAGGACAGGGGTGTGGCAGTGCATAGCAAGTCTCCTGATCCAGTCAGATAAAATTTGTGTAGCTTCTGAATTAAGTTCAAATCAGTTCAAAATTAATTAAAAGAACAGTTTAATATGTTGGAATTATATATTGTAAGTGTTTGTTTCCTGAGCTTTATGCAGTGTCGGGACATGGTGAGGTGAGAGACAGGCAAGGTGACAGAGATGCTTCTCACGTTCAGCATTGCAGACAGACATATTTCTTCCAGAAAGTCTCAGGCGACTTCTGTGTGCAGAATCTTCCATCATCGCTCTCACAGCATAAAAGGAAGAAGTCCACAGCATGAATCGTACTATTCAGAATGGACAAGTTTATTCTTAACACTTGTGCAGTCATTTTTAGCTTATGTCATCGTTCAGTATTTAGATCAGAGCATCGCCGTGTTTTAGCTACCTCCAGTGTTCTTGGTTCAATCCTGAGCTCGTGTTACTGTCTATATGGAGTTTATCATGTTCTCCTTGTATCTGTATGGGTATTCTTCAGGTTTTCTGGTTCTTACTGAACTGGCTACTAGAAATCTCCCCAGAATGTGAATGTGTGATGTCCTGCGACAACCTGGGTGTGTCTCTGCCTTGTTTTGTCTTAATGATCAGCAGCACTGACCAGGTTAAGCATTTACTGAATTGAATATTTAGCTCATATCATAGTACTTTGAAGTGTCAGACTAAAGTCCCATGTTATTTTAATATTAATAACATTACTTTTAATTTGTTATATGCATCTGAACTAATGAGAGGGTTTGTAGATATGAGGGCGAGAAGTGCAAGTATGAGAAGTGCAATCTTTGGAGTTTAAAGGGTTAATAGTGAATGTGAAATTTAGGACATGAAATATGACTCGATATAGAGTTGTCTTTTTTTTCTTCTTCTTCTTTTTTTTTCAAAATCCAAGTGCTTTCACAGATATGTTGCAGTACTGATGTCATTTCCCAAAGTGCTGTCCAGCAGCTGGGTATGGCATGACATCATCTCTCTAACTGGAATTGCTATCAGCAAATGGTAGATAGATGCATTTTATTCTAATATTCCATCCCCGAACGTAGATGTGTGACAGGCACCTATAATATAATTATACCTATTGTTTGCAACAGCTGCAACGGTGGAAAGTATGTTGTATGCTGAACGGTTCTTGATTGTGAGATTTGTCTGGCTCGCGGACAAGATTAAATCCCTTTCACAAATCTCAGCTGCAAGCGATTACTCATGGAAAACGGCTGCAACAGGACTGGAATTTTTTAAAATCATGCTTCAGATGAGCAGAACGTGCTTCCCTGTATGACAGCAATGAATCGAGCGTGTGAATATCAGTGAATTTTACATATGTATAGTATATATATATTGTTTCTGTCTGTGTGTCTGTGTGTTGGGAGGGTGTGTAAATGTACTGGTTGGTAGTCATGGTGACTCGGCCAAGTGTGCATGCCGCTCCCTGCTCTGGACAGCTCAGCTTTGTCTGGATGAGGTCATGTGGTTGCTCAGAGGCCCCTCCCCTCCACCCTCACGAATTCAAGCTATTGGCTGACTCGACAGAGCTTCCTCTATTTAATAGACGGAGGATGCTGAGAAACACACCCACTGGGACAGATTCATGCTGCTCTGTCCAGGCCTTAAACTGAAAAACAATGAAATGTCAATGCTTTATTTCTGTAAATCTGTGGGGTTTTTTTTTTTAGCTCTAGTTAGCGCTATCTTCATCTGCCTGAATTTGTGCATCATTGTTGTGCTGCTGTTTGCATGTACTGTATGCATGGAACTCTTTTGTTCCAGCCTTTTCTATCATTTATATGGCTTAGATTTCTAATGTTGTAAGTGTACATGGAAAGGAGAGTGCTCGCGTCACACTTCACTTTAGAGTTGACAAGAACTCGGTGAAAAGCAGCATTTAGCAGTTTCCTGCATGCACTCTGGTGGCTCTGTTCAGATTTTTATTATTAAAACATTTATTATTAGTTATTTGTTATAGAGCCTGTAGTTGTAAATTTTACAGATAGTCGGTTTTCCAGTAAGAAAATTTACAGTAAACAAATCTAGTGTAAAACAGTAATAAAAAAGTAATAAAAGTAAATGCTGTAGTACTGGAAAATCTTACACAGCATAAAATAACACATCATCCGGGATGGTTAATATTTCTTGTGTTGCTTTAAAAAATAATGCAGAATGCAACTGTTGTTGTGTCTCATTTCAGCATGGAAAATATTTTTGGGATTAATTGAAAGCACTGGACAAATTTAACTACATACATTTATGCTGAATTTCACATTGTGCCAGACATTGTACAATTTTACAAAGGGTCTGATGGAGAAACAAAAACGTCAACCTTTTTGTCAAAGCAAATTAGTCTCATCCAAAAGTCAACATTCTGAGAATTCACAGAGAACAGCTACATGGTGAGAACCGTTGTTATGCTGTTACTGTTAAGGTCATCACTTAGGATTTACAGTTTTCGTCCTTAATTATAAAACATTCAGTATTGGGGAGCATTGGGTATAAGAGAAGGAGTCACCCTGGATGACACTCTCATCAGAAACGATATGTTTAATCATTGGATGAAGATACCCATGAAACCGTTTCAACTGCCAAAAACTGTGAAGCCCAGAGAGGCCCCTCAGTCTCCCGCCACTTAACAAGTCATGAACTTTAACCAAAAGAACAAAATTGCAATACAAGAAGCTGACATGAGTTTGCTTCGTATTATGGTCAGCCTTGCTCTCTGAGGAATTCTGAAGGAGCTCTGAGTAAAAACATTACTCCTCCTCATCGAGAGGAGACGGTTGAGGTGGTTCGGATACCTGATAGGGATTCCCCCTGGGAGACTTCTGTTGGAAGT